>FWPY01000096.1:50000-51559 GCA_900174645.1 Sonneratia alba | reverse complement strand
AAGATCGATCCTGACAGGCGGACCTAATTTATAACAGCTGTGTACAGTAACAATGAAAATGGCTCCTTCCTTAGTGGATTATATGAACAAATGCCTGAACCAAAATATGTATTGCATGGAGCGTGTACAATTACAGGGGGATGTTCAGTACGGATTCATATGTACTGTTCGGGGATAGACAAGTAATTCCTGTAAAGGTCTATTTGCGGGCTGCCCGCCTAAACGGAGGCGGTTATAGTGCTATAACAAAACTTCGTAAGAAATATCTAGAGAAATTTATGAAGATCAAATTAGGGTCTCAAGAGGATAATCTGTTTTACTACCAATCACAAGTTTCATCTTGGCCGCAGTATACTCATACTGGAAATTATGATCAAGGATTACTCTATCAATCACCATCTACTTCAGAAGATACCTTTGAAACCTTTGTCAATTACAAAGTTCAGTATCGTCTCACGAATTAGTGAATTAGGTTTAGTGAATTAGCAGGATTCCTTGTATAGAATAACAAACAAACAAATTAATCTCAGAAATTTCATCGTAAATGTGAACTACTATACAAATAAAAAAATGTGGGAGAGATAAAAAAGATGCAGCGGTCGTTTTCGCCTTGGCTAGTCAAGCACGACTAGTTCATAGATCTTTGGGCTTCGATTACCAAGGAATAGAAACTTTACAAATAAACCGAGGATTGGCAATTCCATTGCTGTCATTTTTATATGTATATGGGTACAAGTATTACGTTCCCAAGTGCTTATTGGCAGTAGCACCTGGCGGACCCTTAGCTAGTGGTATCATCTTCGAGAATTAGAGTATGGTGGTGATCAACCAGAGAAGTAGCATAAAAGTATTTGCTCCAAGGATTAATCTAGGAATCGCGTGACTCGGTTTTCTGGGTTTGAAAAGTGCGGATTTTCAAGAACGGAGTCTATGATATGCTGGGAATCCGTTAATGATAACCATCCACGACTGAAAACGTATCGTAATGCCATGAAAGTTGGTATAGGCTGCGCCCTTACGTAAGCAGATTAAATTGCCCCTAATTTTTATGAAAACAAGATGCTCATTGAGATGATAAGAAACCATCTTCATTTCTATTACCTCCAGATCTTCAAGAGTATTTTCGGTTCTCTTCTAAACAAACAGAGGAAGTGGAGTCCATTCATAGTAGTATGCTGCTAAAAAAAGACAAATACAATTAGCGCATCTTGAAATTCTCAAAATTGGTGGGAAATTTTATTTCTTTTTTATTTTGGAGCAGTTGAAGCCAAAAAGCCAAATAGGATGAATTAAAGGGTTCCGCATTATGAACTTGGTACCGCGCACATAACTTACACGCGCTTCTAGAGGGTCGCGTAGGAGAGAATGAATAGAATAGAAAAAAAAAAAAAGGAAAAAGAAGGAAATGAAGAGGGGAACAGATTGTATTTCTACTCTATTTAAGATCAATCTTGTCGATTCCCACCCCTTAACTCCTTGAGGGACTTAGACCTTGGCTGGGTCTTTCAACCAACTAATGAGCCTTCAAATATATATATTTCATAGTATTTGATGTATGA
>FWPY01000096.1:42500-45000 GCA_900174645.1 Sonneratia alba | reverse complement strand
TTGTTAAAAATTATTCCCTTTCCTTATCGAGATCGGAACTAAGAAGAATGGTTGGGCCAACAAACATCCATCTCGTTCGTATTTTTGATACCCGTATAACCATCGAAGACTGTTGAAGTGACGAATTCCTGGAATTTAAGGGGCGTGAGGGACAAAGAAATTGTTGAAGTTAGCATTTTTTTTTTTTTATCTAGTATCAACACGTTTGATGTTAAGAAAAGATCTTTTGCAGGAAGGTTGGCTAGAGATTTCTTGTAAAAACACTAGCCCCGTTGAGTCAATAAGGAGAATATTTCAATCTTTTTTGATTCCATGTATTATTCTCATTATGCACATAAGGGAGGAGCCGTATGAGGTGAAAATCTCACGTACGGTTCTGGAACGGAGATTCTTTGAATCGAACGACGACCGTAACGGATGTCGGCTCAATCCGAAGGAAATTATGCCGAAGCTTTACAGAATTATTATGAAGCTATGCGACTAGAAATTGATCCCTACGATCGAAGCTATATACTCTATAACATAGGCCTTATCCACACAAGTAACGGAGAACATACGAAAGCCTTGGAATATTATTTTCGGGCACTAGAACGAAACCCGTTCTTACCACAAGCTTTTAATAATATGGCTGTGATCTGTCATTACGTGCGACTATCTCCACTATAGAAAGAAAAAAGGAAAGAGAAAAAAGCGAATCCCCTATAAATACTAGAAAAAATTACTAGAAAAAGGGCTTTCTACATATGCATCGTCCAAAAAACGATTTTTATCAGCTGTAGCAAAGAAAGGAACTTCATAGAAGTCGAAGTATGAAGAAATAGATATGCCTAGATACTTTATTCTATGGATAAAGGATCTAATTGATAGAGAAAGCACCGTAAAGATCAATTAGTGAGGTTTTGGGCCGATACAATAAGAACTGCTTACTTACTTATATTATGATATAAGATAAAGGTTAGGAATCAACTTATGTAATAAAGTTGATCCCCTAAGGGATTGAGCAGCGGTGTAGCATCAGATCCCAAAGATAGTAAGTCTTTTTTTCTTTATTATGAAGAAAAGTCTTTTTCGAAAATTCTATATTTATTTCTCTATGAAATCGAGATAGTTAACTTTCAGAAAATTCTAGCGAGAGTGGAAATGCTTATGCTTTATTCTTTTGAAGGTGGGAGAAAAGATAAAACTAAAAAAACTGATTAGTAATCAATATTCAAGTTTGAAACTCATGTAATTAACCTCTTTTAGTTAACCCGAGCAAAACGGGATAGATCTATGAGAAATCTCATTCAATTAGATAGGGTAAATTAAAAAAAAAAAGGGACACCACAAGAATTGAATGCGGAGCCGTATGAGGTAGGAAACTCTCAAGTACGGTTCTAAGGGAAGGAATTGACCCACCTATTCCGACCGGGGAGAACAGGCCATTCGACAGGGCGATTCTGAAATTGCGGAGGCTTGGTTCGATCAAGCCGCTGAGTATTGGAAACAAGCTATAGCGCTTACGCCTGGTAATTATATTGAAGCGCAAAATTGGTTGAAGATCACGAGACGTTTCGAATAAGAGCACTCTTTCTTTTTATTTTTTTTTTTATAATTAATTGTTTGTTGGCCCCATCAGTCAACTAAAACGGATCGTTTTTTTGGAAAAAAACAACCAAAGAATTTCATTATATCCTTTCCTTTCGAAGATCTTTTTCTATTTCCTCTGGTATTTTGTGGGAATAGAGGATACGCAGATAGAGTAGAGAATATATATATTTCTTTTTCTGTTCTGCTATTAAAACTAACTTTTTAATGACTAAAACGATAGATACTGGAATATTGCATTAGGAATGACCAATAACTGCCTATGTAATTTCGAATAGAGTATAAGAATCGAGTAAATAATTAATATGTTCCATGGAATGGAAGACGTAGCGACATCTAGAAACTTCTAACTGAGATATTAATAAATACACTAGACTAGGTTGCACAAACAAAAATTGTTTTTCTATCAATTCAAACAATTCAAAGCCCGGAAAAGTTTTTATAAGATAAAAAAGGTCCGTTGAGCGCCTCATGACTATGTCATAATAGATCCGAACACTTGCCCCGGATCGACTTCCAGATCATAATTGCTCTAGTGAATAACTAAATAAAATAGACGGGAGATGGAAGAGAAAGAAACGAATTATAAACATCTCTCATAGGTTCACTAATTACTTGACTGTTGGCGGGTTTCTTTGTATGTGTTGTCCGGAAAGAGGAGGACTCAATGATTATTCGTTCGCCGGAACCAGAAGTAAAAATTTTGGTAGATAGGGATCCCGTAAAAACTTCTTTCGAGGAATGGGCCAAACCGGGTCATTTCTCAAGAACAATAGCTAAGGGCCCCGAGACTACCACTTGGATCTGGAACCTACATGCTGATGCTCACGATTTCGATAGCCATACCAGTGATTTGGAGGAGATCTCCCGAAAAGTATTTAGTGCCCATTTCGGGCAACTTTCCATTATTTTT
>FWPY01000096.1:25000-32500 GCA_900174645.1 Sonneratia alba | reverse complement strand
TTTGAACCGATGACTTACGCCTTACCATGGCGTTACTCTACCACTGAGTTAAAGGGGCCCTTAGATTCAATTTCTAAATGCGTCGCTACTTTGCAGATCAAATTTCTGTATATATCTATTTTATCTATATATCTATTTTATTTATATATCTATATATATGCAGCAGACTCAGAAAAGCTAGTGGCTCATTCAGTAACGGAAATTATTATTTACCTAAGGTAAATAGGGTCCAAATTGGATTTGATCAATATCAATGCAATGAATTGTTTCAAGGCCGACCTTAATTGACTCCTATTCAAACGAAATTCATTTGATTAATATTACCTACCAATTCGACATAGATCCAAGATATTTCATCGAATCATATGATGAAGAGATTCAACTTGTCCTCTGAATCAAACAAATTATTAAAGAAAAAAGTTCGATAATTTTTTGATCCTCTCCTCCAATTTATTGTTTGTTAATTTCCTGATTTATTGTGAGATAGAGATACTTCTATCTTATCTTAAATTAGGTAAGGATCGAATAATCAATGAATGAAAGGAGAAGAACTGGAGTTTAACCCCCCCCTTTTTTGGGGGCAGACCAATCACTTCCTCAAAGGATCCTATACTTTGTATTACTTCTATTTCTATTTATTTTCTATTTCTAGTTATTATTTTAATTATTTAAATGAAATTCCATTTTCAATTTTTGAAATAAAATAGAATAGATATATATATATATCTATATATATATATAAATATCTAATTTAAACATATAATTCTCTTTTTTTTTTTTATTTTTTTAAATAATATAATTATAAAATTTTATTTCTTTCTAGAATAGAATGCTTGTCATAGAATTGCGATTAGAATGAAAGATTTCTGAATAGAAAAAATGACGAATCAAAATTTTTGTAGAATTGTGTTATGAAAGACGAAAAGATCTTTCGGGTCTAGTCAGACCATTACATTATATTGACAATTTCAAAAAAACTGTTCATACTATACCATGAGCATAGTATAATATGAGGGCGGTCGGGCAAGTATGCCCCCATCGTCTAGTGGTTCAGGACATCTCTCTTTCAAGGAGGCAGCGGGGATTCGACTTCCCCTGGGGGTAGGGTACTACGAAAGGAAGTTGATCATGGATTATCAATAAGCCTAGAATTGATTCTTCCTGGGTCGATGCCCGAGCGGTTAATGGGGACGGACTGTAAATTCGTTGGCAATATGTCTACGCTGGTTCAAATCCAGCTCGGCCCAAGAATTCGCGGAGCCACCATGAAATGATATAGACTATTTGTTCTTCACAAATTCCGGCTACGAAAGAATAAAAAAGTAAAATTTTTTCATATATCCCTACCGCTTTACTTGCTCTGTTCTATTTATTTTTTCCTACAAATGAGAATTTTGCTAACAACCTAATTTCCTATCAGGATTTCTAAGTATAAAGTGGAAGGAAAAGAGAGTTTTTTTCTTTTTTTCATTGAAAAATTGATTATCACTTGATTTGGAAATAACGAATGGATTACTAGTAATCCATATTGCTCTCACTAAAGTACCCACCCATAGAGATAGCAATATATCACTCGCGCCTCTGTTACAGTTACAAGACTGCCATTCTAATCTAAATAGAAATGGTTTCCATGCAATCAGAAGAGTATGTATGTATACTTAACACTTTATTTCCCTGGGATTGTAGTTCAATTGGTCAGAGCACCGCCCTGTCAAGGCGGAAGCTGCGGGTTCGAGCCCCGTCAGTCCCGACGGAATGAAATCCAATAAAAAATACATTAATTCAGTTCTCCATTTGAATGTGCGGGTAACACATACACAAATAGAATTCATTTCTTGTAGATCCAAAATGAATTTAACATAATTAGAATACTTTGACTTTTAAGATTCAAAAAATTTCCTTTTCTGGTTCCGAGTTTGTGTAACTTCGATTACTAGTTTGAATTTGAAACAATCTATCTCATTCAAATTGAACACTGATCTTTTGATATATGCGTCCCATTATTAATCCAAATAAAGAGTATATTAATGAAATAAAGATCACAACCTCTCTTAGCTTAGAGAGAGGGGGATGAATAATCTTTTTTTTTTGGTACTTTCGCAAAAAGAAAAAATTCTAAAATAGTGATTTTAATAGAATATTAGATCTTTTTTTATCCCTTCTACTTGTACTTATTTTTATCATACTTATTTGTTTTCCACAAAAATCAGATCATTAAAAAAAAGTACTTAACCCCTTCTTTTCTATTTCGCTTCTATTTTTTGTTTGGTTTTGGTTGTAATCAATGGAAATGGAAGGGCGGTTAAATGATACTTAAGCAAACAATTGGATTAGAAAGGCGATAGCGATAGGTTATAGAAAAACAAGAATGGAAAAGAAGGAGAAATCCAAATACAAATACAAAAGAAAAATAAAGGGGTTGGATCAGGAATCAAAATTTTTATTCGGTATGGATAAAAGATCTTCCTATGTTATACTATTCAATTCTCGACGATGAATTGATTTGATAGCTCAGATATTGTTATTCATGATATTGATCCGATTCAATATCATCGAGGTGTAATTCATCCCATTGAATCGACGGTCTAAAGATTTATCATCTCTATGGGATTAAATCCCGAGTTATTGCCAAATAAAAAAAACAATGAGATTATGGAAGTAAATATTCTCGCATTTATTGCTACTGCACTTTTCATTCTAGTTCCTACTGCCTTTTTACTTATAATTTACGTAAAAACAGTCAGTCAAAGTGATTGATTTGAATCAAACTTGACTTCTTTTCTTAGTCAATGATTGAAGAAAAAAAAGGATTTTCATCTCGCGTCTTAAATGAAATTGGCGGACTAGAATCGGCGGTATAGTATTCTTTGAGATCCGATAGCTAGTATGGTAGAAAGAAATATATGAATCTTTCTACCATACTAGCTATTATTGTAATGTAACAAGTTGTACTATATATACTGTATACAAATACAGGATTAATATAGATTAATTTAATATATATATATCTTCTTGATATACGTATTGATATAGGTAATGTACATAGCATTACGATTCTATTTCTTTACTTCATCTACAATAATCAATCGAAAGGCAATTCTTAATATTAAGGCTCTAGTTCCTAGATTTCAGATTATTTTTAATAGGAATTTCGGTATCCATCGAAAGAATGAATGAGGAAAAATGGTATGGGCGTATATTAATAAAAGAAAATCGAGTAATTTTCTTTTAGCATTCCGAAGAAGTAATTGATCGAACAGTTAACTGATGATCCAAAAGGTTCTCTGGGAATTTCTTCAGATTTTGAAAAGAAAGACTAAAATCCATCATTTTTAACTCTTGAGTCATGATATGAAATGAGTCAACAAAGCATAGCATAAATACAATTTTTCAAATAAAATAAGAAAACAAGTGATAAAGTAAGTGCGCAATATGTGATTGTAAGATCTTATTATGCGCAGTCTCTAACCGCTATGTATATCTTATTTCCCATACAAGGTGCGTATCCACTTCATAACAGAACTTTTTTCTCTTTGACCAGTAAGGAGAAAGAGGTAAACAAAAAAAAAGAAAATAAAAAGACTTTGCAAAACGATCTAGAAAAGAATCGATATGGTTTGATTCCTCAACTCAATTAGTAGTACCTCTAGAGTCCACTTCTTCCCCATACTACCAGTGAAAGAGAAAATGTAAAGACTACCATTAAAGCAGCCCAAGCAAGACTTACTATATCCATGTAAATTATGTCCCCTATATCTATGAAGGAATTATTCCATTATTGTTCACTAATAATAGTGGAATCACTGGCGCAGAGTCAAAAAGGGATTCTGACCCAACACCGTTGATGAAAGGATCCAAGAAATTCGCTTCTAACAAGTTCTTAGAGGATATGATTTTTCTAGTAGAATCGGGAAAACGTTAAGCACAAGCAAAATAGGCAGTGACCCATTTGGAAGTATCAAGGGAATCCAATCTTCCTAAGATGTAGGAATAAGATGTAGGAAAAATAAGACCTATTTTTTCTTTTCTTGTCCTTAATCTTTATTAAGATAAAAGGGCTAAAAATATCGAATCAAGATAGATCATTATCTATCACATACCTTTATTTCCCATTTGATCTAATCCTTACTGTCTAAAGGGTGTTTCTGTGAAAGAATCGGGGGGCGGTCTATTCCATTCTTGACTAGGGGTTATTGAAAAGAAAGAATTTATTTTTGCATTTGATATAGAAAAGCCAATTTTCCATCGAATTAAATATTTATTGAATGCCTCAATACTTAGAGACTGCCGTGAGTCTGTATAGAAAGTATCTTCAGCCCTTTCTACAACCACTAATTAGATTTTTCGTCGGACTATCCAATCTAATTCAAAACCTAGTAATTAAAACACTACATTACTAGTGGAAGGGAATTGGTAAATCTTTATATAAAAGTCCTTACACTACTATATCCTTGAATCCTAGAGGCAAGGATTTACAGCACTTTAGCTATAGAGAACCGAACTTCCAGATGTTTAGAATCGAGCAAGTATCAAGAGTCCACTTTCTCCGTTTTCTTCTGCTCAGGAAAAATTCATTCAGCCAATTATATCAAAAAAATAAGGAATTTCGAGGTTTTGTTAATCAGGCGACACCCGGATTTGAACTGGGGAAAAAGGATTTGCAGTCCCCCGCCTTACCGCTCGGCCATGCCGCCAAAATGATACCATACGAAATAGATGAAAATATTCCCCCTTTGCTTGGGGTGGAGGAATTACTAAACTTCTTTTTTTTGTACTTTCATCTTGTATCTAAAACCTTTCCCTCTCTTTTATATTGAAAAACAAAATGTGGGTTTTCAGTCACAAAATAAAAAAATGCGGGACAAATTGGAACCATTAACTATTAAATGGGACTGTAAATTCATAAAGGATTCTTGGATTTGAGTCGAAATTTTTCTTTGAAAAGGGGTCTTTTCATTATATAAGAAAATAGAAATTGATACATAACTAATCAGTATTGATTCTTTTCAATAAAAAAAAATCCTTTCCAATTTCAATTATAACAGCAAATAGAAGTATATGTAAACCCCAGAACATAAATTGTTCTAGGGTATCTTATCTATATATGATGCCTATAGGCAATTCTCAGGAAATTAACGGCAGTCCTCCAATTTTTCATTGAATAGATTAAATAGAAAATCGAAATTTTTATATAGCGTTTTCCCGAATAGAACTGCAATAAGGGAGGAAATCAATATAGATAGCTATCTACACATGTTTAATAAATACAAGCCCTCTTACTATGTTATGCACTTCAATCATATTCTACTAAAAAATAGGCAAAAAGGTCTTTCTTTTATGAGAATTCTTTGTTGTTTGTTGAACAATAGATAGAATCCACGAAAAGGTTAAGTGCTCAAAAAACTTCAAACAAAAATAGAGAGTTGATGGTAATTATGTCTTTATCTCATCAAACAGATCAAATCCCGAATCCCTTTATTTTTTTGGTATCCAATAGGATTGGAATATGTAATATCATAAAAATGGTAGAAATTGAATCACTTTTTTTTTAGATTCTAGACAAAAGTCCATAAGTCTAAGTGGCATTTATCAATTCCTTTACATTTGTATCTGTTACAAATTCAAATTTGAGTATAAAATTCTCTTTTTCCTCCGTTCAGATGCATTTTATACATTACATATATGGAGTTGGTTAAAATTTCATGTGATTCAGTAAAGACAATAGAAATTCCATCATTGCTAGATCAATCCATATGATTTGATGAAGAATGGGTCAATAATGGAAATGATTTGATGAAGAATGGGTCAATAATGGAATTTTTTCGATTAATAGGGAATTCAAAATGCTCGGGGATGGAAATGAGGGAATGTCTACAATACCTGGTTTTAATCAGATACAAATTGAAGGATTTTGTAGATTCATTGATCAGGGCTTAACAGAAGAACTTTATAAGTTTCCAAAAATTGAAGATACAGATCAAGAAATTGAATTTCAATTATTTGTGGAAACATATCAATTGGTAGAACCTTTGATAAAAGAAAGAGATGCTGTATATGAATTACTCACATATTCTTCTGAATTATATGTATCCGCGGGATTAATTTGGAAAACCAGTAGGGATATGCAAGAACAAACTATTTTTATTGGAAACATTCCTTTAATGAATTCCCTGGGAACTTCTATAGTAAATGGAATATACAGAATTGTGATCAATCAAATATTACAAAGTCCCGGTATCTATTACCGGTCAGAATTGGACCATAACGGAATTTCCGTCTATACCGGCACCATAATATCAGATTGGGGGGGAAGATTAGAATTAGAGATTGATAGAAAAGCAAGGATATGGGCTCGTGTGAGTAGGAAACAGAAAATATCTATTCTAGTTCTATCATCAGCTATGGGTTCGAATCTAAGAGAAATTCTGGAAAATGTTTGCTATCCTGAGATTTTCTTGTCTTTCCTGAATGATAAAGAGAAAAAAAAAATTGGGTCAAAAGAAAATGCCATTTTGGAGTTTTATCAACAATTTTCTTGTGTAGGCGGAGATCCGGTATTTTCTGAATCCTTATGTAAGGAATTACAAAAGAAATTCTTTCAACAAAGATGTGAATTAGGAAGGATTGGTCGACAAAATATGAATCGGAGACTGAATCTTGATATACCTCAGAACAATACATTTTTGTTACCGCGAGATATATTGGCTGCTGCGGATCATTTGATTGGAATGAAATTCGGAATGGGTACACTTGACGATATGAATCATTTGAAAAATAAACGTATTCGTTCTGTAGCGGATCTCTTACAAGATCAATTCGGACTGGCTCTGGTTCGTTTAGAAAATGTGATTAGAGGAACTATATGTGGAGCAATTAGGCATAAATTGATACCGACTCCTCAGAATTTGGTAACTTCAACTCCATTAACAACCACTTATGAATCTTTTTTCGGATTACACCCATTATCTCAAGTTTTAGATCGAACGAATCCATTGACACAAATAGTTCATGGGAGAAAGTTGAGTTATTTGGGCCCTGGAGGATTAACTGGGCGAACTGCTAGTTTTCGGATACGAGATATCCACCCTAGTCACTATGGACGCATTTGCCCAATTGACACGTCGGAAGGAATCAATGTTGGACTTATTGGGTCCTTAGCAATTCATGCGAGAATTGGTCAGGGGGGGTCTCTAGAAAGTCCATTTTATGAAATCTCTGAGAGATCAAAAAAAGGACGGGTGCTTTTTTTATCACCAAGTAGAGACGAATACTATATGGTAGCGGCGGGAAATTCTTTGGCCTTGAATCGGGGTATTCAAGAAGAACAGGTTGTTCCAGCTCGATACCGTCAAGAATTCCTGACTATTGCATGGGAGCAGGTTCATCTTCGAAGTATTTTTCCTTTCCAATATTTTTCTATTGGAGCTTCTCTCATTCCTTTTATCGAACATAATGATGCGAATCGAGCTTTAATGAGTTCGAATATGCAACGTCAAGCAG
>FWPY01000096.1:12500-22500 GCA_900174645.1 Sonneratia alba | reverse complement strand
GTAATCTAAATTGGAATAAAGAATTCACAAAAAATCTAAAGAAAAGGAAAAAAAGAATAAATCAATGAAATGTTGCTTGGTCTTTACTGCTAACTTGAGTAAGGAGTAGATGTGGATCTTTGGGGGTTTTCGAGAATTTGAAAGCGAAAACTCCTTTTTTATTTGGTGTAATTACTTGAGCCGGATGAAAGGAAACTTTCACGTCCGATTTTGAAGGGGGGAGATCCTATAGGATCAGGATCCTATCCCAATTTTTCTTTTGCCAGGCCCATAGCTAAAAAACCTACTTTCTTACGATTACGAGGGTTATTCGAATATGAAATCCAATCCTGGAAATACAGCATCCCACTTTTTTTTTACTACTCAAGGCTTCGATACATTTCGAAATCGAGAAATTGCTACTGGAGCGGGGGCTATCCGAGAACAATTAGCCGATCTAGATTTGCGAATTCTTCTAGATTATTCATTGGTAGAATGGAAGGAATTAGGGGAAGAAAGACCCACGGGTAATGAATGGGAAGATCGCAAAATTGGAAGAAGAAAGGATTTTTTGGTTAGACGCAGGGAATTAGCTAAGCATTTTATTCGAACAAATATAGAACCAGAATGGATGGTTCTATGTCTCCTACCGGTTCTTCCTCCCGAGCTACGACCCATCATTCAGATAGATGGAGGTAAGCTAATGAGCTCAGATATTAATGAACTCTATAGAAGAGTTATCTATCGGAACAATACTCTTGCCGATCTATTAACAACAAGTAGATCTACACCAGGGGAATTAGTAATGTGTCAAGAGAAATTGGTACAAGAAGCCGTGGATACACTTCTTGATAATGGAATCCGCGGACAACCAATGAGGGATGGTCATAATAAGGTTTACAAGTCGTTTTCAGATGTAATTGAAGGCAAAGAGGGAAGATTTCGTGAGACTCTGCTTGGCAAACGGGTCGATTATTCGGGTCGTTCTGTCATTGTCGTAGGACCCTCACTTCCATTACATCGATGCGGATTGCCTCGGGAAATAGCAATAGAGCTTTTCCAGACATTTGTAATTCGTGGGCTAATTAGGCAACATCTTGCTTCGAACATAGGAGTTGCTAAGAGTAAAATTCGGGAAAAAAATCCGATTGTATGGGAAATACTGCAGCAAGTTATGCAAGGGCATCCCGTATTGCTGAATAGAGCGCCAACTTTGCATAGATTAGGGATACAGGCATTCCAACCCATTTTAGTGGAAGGACGTGCTATTTCTTTACATCCATTAGTTTGTAAGGGATTCAATGCAGACTTTGATGGGGATCAAATGGCCGTTCATGTACCTTTATCTTTGGAGGCTCAAGCGGAGGCTCGTTTACTTATGTTTTCTCATATGAATCTCTTGTCTCCAGCTATTGGGGATCCCATTGCCGTGCCAACCCAAGATATGCTTATTGGTCTATACATATTAACGAGTGGGAATCGCCGAGGTATTTGTACAAATAGGTATAATCCATGGAATCGCAGAAAGTATCAAAAAGAAAGAATTTTTGATAATAACTGGAAAAAAAAAGAACCCTTTTTTTGTAATTCGTATGATGCAATTGGAGCTTATCGACAGAAAAGAATCAATTTAGATAGTCCTTTGTGGCTTCGGTGGCGACTAGATCAACGCGTTATTGCTTCAAGAGAAGTTCCCATCGAGGTTCACTATGAATCTTTGGGTACCTATCATGAGATTTATGAGCACTATTTAATAGTAAGAAGTGTAAAAAAAGGAATTCTTTGTATATACATTCGAACAACCGTCGGTCATATTTCTCTTTTTCGAGAAATTGAAGAAGCTATACAAGGATTTTGTCGAGCCTGCTCATATGGTACCTAATCATATGTAAGTTAAGTAATTCTACGACACCGGTGTGAATTCGAGTCCCTCCGGTTCAACTAGGATTCTAGTTCCTGAATTTCTATGCGAATTAAGATCGAGAAAAGGAAGTTTTCCAATCATTGACTCAAACTCATTGTCGAATCCCACTCAGCAGAATATGGAGGTACTTATGGCAGAACGAGTCAATCTAGTCTTTCACAATAAAGTAATAGATGGAACTGCCATTAAAAGACTTATTAGCAGATTAATAGATCACTTCGGAATGGCATATACATCACACATTCTGGATCAAGTAAAGACTCTGGGTTTCCAGCAAGCCACTGCTACATCCATTTCCTTAGGGATTGATGATCTTTTAACGATACCCTCTAAAGGATGGTTAGTACAAGATGCTGAACAACAAAGTTTGACTTTGGAAAAACACCATCATTATGGGAATGTACACGCAGTAGAAAAATTACGCCAATCCATTGAGGTATGGTATGCTACAAGTGAATATTTGCGACAAGAAATGAATCCTAATTTTAAGATGACCGACCCCTTTAATCCAGTGCATATAATGTCTTTTTCGGGAGCCAGAGGAAATGCATCTCAAGTACACCAATTAGTAGGTATGAGAGGATTAATGTCGGATCCTCAAGGACAAATGATTGATTTACCTATTCAAAGCAATTTACGCGAAGGACTGTCGTTAACAGAATATATCATTTCTTGCTACGGAGCGCGCAAAGGAGTTGTGGATACTGCTGTTCGAACATCAGATGCTGGATATCTTACGCGTAGACTTGTTGAAGTAGTTCAACACATTGTTGTACGTAGAACAGATTGTGGGGCCATCCGAGGGATTTCTGTGATTCCTCGAAATGGGATGCTGCCGGAACGAATTTTTATTCAAACATTAATTGGTCGCGTATTGGCGGACGATATATATATGGGCTCACGATGCATTGCCATTCGAAATCAAGATATTGGAATTGGACTTGTCAATCGATTCATAACCTTTCGAACACAACCAATATCTATCCGAACCCCCTTTACTTGTAGGAGTCCGTCTTGGATCTGTCGATTATGTTATGGTAGGAGTCCTACTCATGGTGCCCTGGTCGAATTGGGAGAAGCTGTGGGTATTATTGCGGGTCAATCTATTGGGGAACCGGGGACTCAACTAACATTAAGAACCTTTCATACGGGTGGAGTGTTCACAGGAGGTACTGCAGGACATGTACGAGCCCCCTCTAATGGAAAAATAAAATTCGATGAGGGTTTGGTTCATCCCACACGTACGCGTCATGGGCATCCTGCCTTTCTATGTTCTATAGACTTGGATGTAACTATTGAGGGTGAAGATATTATACATAACGTGACTATTCCACCAAAAAGTTTTCTTTTGGTTCAAAATAATCAATATGTAGAATCAGAACAAGTGATTGCTGAGATTCGCGCGGGAACCTACACTTTTAATTTTAAAGAAAGGGTTCGAAAACATATTTATTCTGACTCAGAGGGAGAAATGCACTGGAGTACCGATGTGTACCATGCGCCTGAATTTACATATAGCAATGTCCATCTTTTACCAAAAACAAGTCATTTATGGATATTATCAGGAGGTTCGTGCAGATCCAATGGAGTCCCGTTTTCACTCCACAAGGATCAAGACCAAGTGAATCTTCGGCCTTTTTTTGTCAAACAAAGATATCTTTCTAGTCTCTCAGTGAATAATGATCAAATCAGATACAAATTAGGTAGTTCTGATTTTTCAGGTAGTTCTGATTTTTCTGGTAAAAAAAAAGAAGAAAGGAGTCCTGATTATTCAGAAATTAATCGAATCGTATGTACCGGTCATTGTAATCTCATATATCCCACTATCCTCCACGAGAATTCTGATTTATTGGCAAAAAGGCGAAGAAATAGATTTGTCATTCCATTCCAATCGATTCAAGAACGAGAGACAGAACAAATGCCCCATTCGGGTATATCGATTGAACTACCTATAAGGGGTATTTTCCGTAGAAACAGTATTCTTGCTTATTTCGACGATCCTCGATACAGAAGAAACAGTTCGGGAATTACTAAATATGGGACTATAGGGATGCACTCAATGGTTAAAAAGGAGGATTTGATTGAGTATCGAGGAATCAAAGAATTTAGGCAAAAATACCAAAAAATAGATCGACTTTTTTTCATTCCCGAAGAAGTACATATTTTACCTGAATCTTCTTCGATAATGGTACGGAACAATTGTTTGATTGGAGTAGATACACGAATTACTTTAAATATAAGAAGCCGAGTGGGTGGATTAGTACGAGTGGAGAGAAAAAAAAAAAAGGATTGAACTTAAAATCTTTTCGGGAGATATCCATTTTCCGGGAGAAACGGATAAGATATCCCGACACAGTGGCATCTTGATACCACCAGGAACGGGAAAAACAAATTCTAAGGAATCAAAAAAATTGAAAAATTGGATCTATGTCCAAAGGATCACATCTACTAAGAAAAAGTATTTTGTTTTAGTTCGACCCGTAGTGACATACGAAATTTGGGACGGTATAAATTTAGCAACACTCTTCCCCCCGGATTTGTTCCAAGAAAAGGATAATATGCAACTTCGAGTTGTCAATTATATTGTTTACGGAAATGGAAACCCAATTCGGGGAATTTTTGACACAAGTATTCAATTAGTTCGAACTTGTTTAATTTTGAATTGGGACGAAGACGAAAAAAGTTCTTCGATGCAAGAGGCCCATGCTTCCTTTGTTGAAGTAAGTACAAAAGGTCTGATTCGAGATTTTCTAAGAATCGACTTAGCGAAATCCCATATTTTGTATCTCAGAAAAAGGAATGATCCGTCAGGATCCGGATTGATCTTTGATAATGTGTCAGATCACACCCATATCAATCCTTTTTATTCCATTTATTCCAAGACAAAGATTCAACAATCACCTAGCCAAAATCACGGAACTATTCGCACTCTGTTAAATAACAATAAGGAATGCCCATCTTTGATAATTTTGTCATCATCTAATTGTTTTCAAATGGGTCCATTCAATGATGCAAAATATCACAATGTGAAAAAAGAATCAATTAAAAAAGATCCTATAATTCAAATTAGGGATTCGATCGGCCCTTTAGGAACAGTCCTTCAAATTGCGAATTTTTATTCATTTTACGATTTAATAACTCATAATCAGGTTTTAGTAACTAAATATTTGCAACTTGAAAATTTAAAACAGACCTTTGAAGTACTTAAATATTATTTAATGGATGAAAATGGGAGGATTTATAATCCCGACCCATGCAGTAACATCGTTTTGAATTCATTCAATTTGAATTGGTATTTTCTCCCTCACAAAAATTATCATAATTATTGTGAAGAAACATCTACAATAATCAGTCTTGGACAGTTTATTTGTGAAAATGTATGTATAGCCAAAAAAGGACCACACCTAAAATCGGGTCAAGTTTTGATTGTTCAACTTGACTCTGTAGTAATAAGGTCCGCTAAGCCTTATTTAGCCACCCCAGGAGCAACTGTTCATGGCCATTATGGAGAAATCCTTTATGAAGGAGATACATTAGTTACATTTATATATGAAAAGTCGAGATCCGGCGATATAACGCAGGGTCTTCCAAAAGTCGAACAAGTGTTAGAAGTGCGTTCAATTGATTCAATATCAATGAACCTAGAAAAAAGAGTTGAGGGTTGGAACGAGCATATAACAAGAATTCTTGGAATTCCTTGGGGATTCTTGATTGGTGCTGAGCTAACTATAGTGCAAAGTCGTATATCTTTGGTTAATAAGATCCAAAAGGTTTATCGATCCCAGGGGGTGCAAATCCATAATAGGCACATAGAAATTATTGTACGCCAAATAACATCAAAAGTCTTAGTTTCAGAGGATGGAATGTCGAATGTTTTTTTACCTGGAGAACTAATTGGATTGTTGCGAGCGGAACGAACAGGGCGTGCTTTGGAAGAATCGATCTGTTACAGGGCTATCCTATTGGGAATAACAAGAACTTCTTTGAATACTCAAAGTTTCATATCTGAAGCGAGTTTTCAAGAAACTGCTCGAGTTTTAGCCAAAGCTGCTCTCCGGGGTCGGATCGATTGGTTGAAAGGCCTAAAAGAGAACGTTGTTATAGGAGGGATGATACCCGTTGGTACCGGATTCAAAGGATTAGTCCACCGTTCAAGGCAACATAAGAATATTCCTTTGGAAATCAAAAATAAGAATTTTTTTGAGGGTGAAATCAAAGATATTTTGTTACACCACAGAGAATTATTTGATTCTTGCATTTCAAAGAATTTCCATGATACACCAGAACAATCATTTAGAGGATTTAATAATTCCTAAAAGTGGCTTCATCCTTTTTTTAATAAAAAGAAACTCTCTAGGTCATTTGATGTTGTCCTGAAAATAAAGAAAATAACGAATAGAGGGTAGCGATTTTGATCGTATATCGACAGACAGACACGGCCAATTTCCGGTAGAAGAAAAGGTTCCATCGGAACAATTATTTAGTTCAGGGCACCTCGTCGCTTTTTTTTTTTGAAAAAAAAAAAGAGGAAATGTGGGGAGAAATGACAAGAAGATATTGGAACATCAATTTAGAAGAGATGATGGAAGCAGGAGTTCATTTTGGTCATGGTACTAGGAAATGGAATCCTAGGATGGCACCTTATATTTCTGCAAAGCGTAAAGGTATTCATATTACAAATCTTACTAAAACTGCTCGTTTTTTATCAGAAGCTTGTGATTTAGTTTTTGATGCAGCAAGTCTGGGAAAACAGTTTTTAATTGTTGGTACCAAAAATAAAGCAGCTGATTTAGTAGCACGGGCTGCAATAAAGGCTAGGTGTCATTATGTTAATAAAAAGTGGCTCGGTGGTATGTTAACGAATTGGTCCACTACAGAAACGAGACTTCATAAGTTCAGGGACTTGAGAACGGAACAAAAGACGGGGAAACTCAACCATCTTCCAAAAAGAGACGCAGCTATGTTGAAGAGACAATTATCTCACTTGCAAACATATCTGGGCGGGATTAAATATATGACAGGCTTGCCCGATATTGTAATTTTCGTTGATCAGCAAGAACAATATACGGCTCTTCGAGAATGTATCACTTTGGGAATTCCAACAATTTGTTTAATCGATACAAACTGTGACCCGGATCTTGCAGATATTTCGATTCCAGCAAATGATGACGCTATAGCTTCAATCCGATTAATTCTTAACAAATTAGTATTCGCAATTTGTGAGGGTCGTTCTAGCTATATACGAAATCCTTGATTAATAATAAGATAAATAAATAAATTCTTTTTTGAACTCCATAGATTTATGGAATTGGTTACTACTCTTGAATCGCATAAAAGAGATAAAAATTACTGGGGATATTTTGTGCTTAGTTAGTATCCAAAATAGAAAATTCAACTAACCAAGTGGAAAAAGAGATGGTTGAATCAAAATAATTCCCTTTCAAGTTCTATTTCTGTAGAGGGCAAAATGAATGTTCTATCATGTTCCACCAACACACTAAAAGGGTTATACGATATATCTGGTGTGGAAGTAGGCCAACATTTCTATTGGCAAATAGGAGGTTTTCAAGTCCATGGCCAAGTACTTATAACTTCTTGGGTTGTTATTGCTATCTTATTAGGTTCTGCTAGTATAGCTGTTCGGAATCCACAAACCATTCCAAATGATGGTCAGAATTTCTTCGAATATGTCCTTGAATTCATTCGAGACGTTAGCAAAACCCAGATTGGAGAAGAATATGGTTCATGGGTTCCTTTTATTGGAACTATGTTTCTATTTATTTTTGTTTCTAATTGGTCAGGGGCTCTTTTACCATGGAAAATCATACAGTTACCTCATGGGGAATTAGCTGCACCCACGAATGATATAAATACTACCGTTGCTTTAGCTTTACTCACGTCAGCAGCCTATTTCTATGCAGGTCTTAGCAAAAAAGGATTAAGTTATTTCAGTAAATATATACAACCAACTCCCATCCTTTTACCCATTAACATCTTAGAAGATTTCACAAAACCTTTATCACTTAGTTTTCGACTTTTCGGAAATATATTAGCCGATGAATTAGTAGTTGTTGTTCTTGTTTCTTTAGTACCTTTAGTGGTTCCTATACCTGTCATGTTCCTTGGATTATTTACGAGTGGTATTCAAGCTCTTATTTTTGCAACCTTAGCCGCGGCTTATATAGGCGAATCCATGGAGGGTCATCATTGACGAGTTTTCGAAATAGTCGTTTTTTAGCCCGGGGCCAAGATAATCTATACGTGACTCAAGATAGTCGACTTAGGGAATATAAAATATAAAAATACGCGATGTACGGTATATATGATCTACAGTAATAGGTACGCTATTTAGGAAATTGTAAAAAAAAAAAGGAAAGAGATAAAGATCTTTTTCCTAAAATTGAATTTATATAATACCCACCTCTAATCAATATATTCTTATAATATTTTCTTTTGTTCAATTGAACAAAAGAAAATATTATAAGAATAAAAAATATTAAATTTAACTAATATAAATAAAAAAATATAAATCAAAAACGGAACGAACGGGTATTTGGAATCTAATGGCTAGAATCCGGCTTTTGCACGTTTCAAAAAAGATTCTAGAACCCGATTGAATCTAAGATAGGAATAGTTGGTTTACGTTATGGAAGAAAGACATGTATATGTGATATTAGATATTGACTAGTTATATATGAACTAAAGATATATCTAATCCGCCCTACTACTATGAATTTAGAAGGGGATTCAAATAGAAGTCTTTTACTTTCGTCTCTAACTGTGAATTGAATGAATAAAAAGATGAAATCAATAAAAAGAACGAGGAATTCAACTAATGGTTCAGAACAAAGAAATGGAAGAACAAAAAAGTCGTATGGATTCACAAAAATCCCGTCGATAGAAACTAAAAAAAGCTATATAAAAAAGAGCTATATAAGTAGCTCTGATGATTCAATAATATTAATATTAGTCCATTACTGCAATTGGCAGTTGTTAGTTATTTCGTCTGGATGAATCTTAGTGATGGAATAATTTAATCATAATTACTTGGATGATTGTATCATTAACCATTTTTTTATTTTTGTGTGAGGAACTCATCATGAATCCACTGATTTCTGCCGCTTCCGTTATTGCTGCTGGATTAGCTGTCGGACTTGCTTCTATTGGACCTGGAGTTGGTCAAGGTACTGCTGCGGGCCAGGCTGTAGAAGGTATTGCAAGACAGCCCGAGGCGGAGGGAAAAATACGAGGTACTTTATTGCTTAGTCTAGCTTTTATGGAAGCGTTAACAATTTATGGATTGGTTGTAGCCTTAGCGCTTTTATTTGCGAATCCCTTTGTGTAATCCTAAAAATATTAAATATAAAAAAAAACGTATTTTTTTTCTTCCGGGGACTTGCTTTTTCGAATTATATCAATATTTCTCTCCTACAATTACTTATTCGTTGAGACACTAAACCCCGGGAAGGACAGATTTGAGGATGAGGAATTAGCATACCGATTCGCTTTCTTCCTTCCCGTTCTTATCAGGGGAACCCCCTTTTTTAGTTTTTCGGGGGTGTTACAACAAACCAAATTTTCCGTAATTGACATGAAACCTGTCCCAGATTCTAATAAGTATTATTCTTATTAGTTATTAGGAATTTCAAATGAAAAAAAAAAACACACACATTTCGAAATCAACTATATTTTTTATTCTATTTAGACCGTTTAGAAATAGTGAAATTAAGAAAATAAAAATAAGAAAAATATTTAAATAGAAAAAATGTTTAAGTGATACAAAAAGAACTCTATTTATTTTTTTT
The DNA here is from genome assembly GCA_900174645.1 of Sonneratia alba. Taxonomy (NCBI): domain Eukaryota; kingdom Viridiplantae; phylum Streptophyta; class Magnoliopsida; order Myrtales; family Lythraceae; genus Sonneratia; species Sonneratia alba. The sequence goes on along the minus strand of FWPY01000096.1, from coordinate 12,792 downwards.
ATTTATTTTATCTATAAAAGGAGATTGTATGAAAAATGTAACCGATTCTTTCGTTTCCTTGGGTCACTGGCCATCTGCCGGGAGTTTCGGGTTTAATACCGATATTTTAGCAACAAATCCAATAAATCTAAGTGTAGTCCTTGGTGTATTGATCTTTTTTGGAAAGGGAGTGTGTGCGAGTTGTTTATTTCAAGAATAGGCTGGACCCAACCAGCTGCACCTTTTTTCGTTATAACTAGCACAAAGTAAAAGGTGCATGATCCCGCGAATTCCTTCTGAATAAATTAAGTTA
>FWPY01000096.1:0-10000 GCA_900174645.1 Sonneratia alba | reverse complement strand
GTACTTACGTAAAAACGAATAACCCTCGGTTTCAAGAAATCATATCTTCTACTAAAACATTTACCGAGGAAGCAGAAGCCCTTTTGAAAAAAGCTATTCAGGAACAGAAGGAACGCTTTCAACTTCAGGAAGAGGTATAGTGTAAATAATTTGATCACTCTTAATTTAAACTTATTAATATAAATTTAATATAATTTTTATAATTGGTTAAATTGAATTAAATTTAAGAATATTAATATTCTTTACGAATATTAATATTCTTTAAATTTTGTCTATCCGTTCTATTTTCTATTCAAAAAGCATTCAATTTCTAATATTCAATTAAAAGAAAATAGAATCTAATTTTATAAGCTAAAAACCAAGCGTCATATTATAAGCGTCTCTTATTTAAATCATTCAAAATAGCAATATCGTTCTTGAGATTTCTATCTCAAAAAAAAAAAATAGATGGAAAAATTTGCGTCCAATAGGATTTGAACCTATACCAAAGGTTTAGAAGACCTCTGTCCTATCCATTAGACTATGGACGCTTTTTTATTCCGCTTTTTTCGCATTTTTGAGTTTCCATATTTCTATATTATATCGATGGGAATTGCTTATTCAATTCGATGATTAATAATATATAATAGAATATTTCTATTAAATAGATTCTAATATACTCATAATAATCTATAGCTTATTCTAATCTAATATATTAAGTGTATTCTAATATAGCGGGTAGCGGGAATCGAACCCGCATCGTTAGCTTGGAAGGCTAGGGGTTATAGTCGACGTTGATTCATCATTTTTAACGTCTCTAATTCAAACCGAACATGAAACTTTGGTTTCATTCGGCTCCTTTATGGAAGATAGCTAAATTCCCAAATATAGATATAAATAAGACGTGAATGAAATAAATAAAAAAAATTTGACCAATAACATCTATGTCAGCTTTTCTCTTTGAATGAATGCATTCAAAACAATTTGCTTTCTAGACAATCCCTCTAGAATAAGGAATAGGGTATTCTAACAATATTCCTAGTTACTTCGTTCTCTATTTCTATTTGAAATGATTATTTTAAATAATCCTTAGGAAAAAGTATTTTATTCCCACCGAGCTAAAAAAATATGTCGATGTCTCTAGTAAACTAAAGACGTCCTTAATAACTATTTTGCTTCAACCTTTCCTATATAAACCAAAAATGGAAGATTTAGTTACGATTAGAAATAAACTTTTCTATCTTTATCCATGGATTTTTTATTCATACTTATTTAATTGGAAGTATTGATCCAATTCAAACAAAAATTCTGTTTTCGCAATTAATTTAAATATCCAGTTTTTTCAATTTATACTTGACCCTTGGATACAAATCACGAGAATGTATATTCTTCCTCGAATCTTTCATTGCGAGGTAAAGGATTAAATCCTTTTAAGAAATAAAGTTTCTGCTCGGAATAAGAATCAAACCGAGGGACCCCTTAACTATAAAGGGATTAATAAAACGAATCACACTTTTACCACTAAAACTATACCCGCTACAATGCGATTATTGTATAAAAATGAACTTTTTGTCCAACAAGGCAATCCGACGTAATCAAGAAAAAGATTACTAGTAATTAAAGTAACTAAATAAAAAGTTCTTCGAGGATTTTGGACAGAACAGATAGCGCTCTATAAAACTATTTATGTCATGAGATTTAAATGCATTGCACAACAATCGACAATTCTCTTTATTCTTTGTTTTTTTATTTATTTACTTAAAAAAACAAAGAAAAAATATAATAACGTAATATGATATGAAATGAAACTTTGATTCTATATCATTTAATTCTATACCAGAGATATGGAAATAGTCCGTCTTCGGATTGTTGTTTCAATAACAAGCCAGGCATTTATTATTTCAAATAAAGCAAAATAGTTTTATCTACGATTTGATTTGGAACAAAAACAAAAAAAGGCCCGGCGAGGTACTGACCAGGCCAGCCGTGAAAAGAAAATAAAAAAAAAAAACTCTTTCGGAAAAGAGGTATTCTTTTTTTTTGTTCGAAATATCTCTTTTGAGCCTTTTCTTTATCTAAAAAGGATTGCTTATCAAAGTTGTATATATTAAAGTTCTATATATCAATATAGTAAAATACTATCTAAATAGTAAAATAATATATCTAAAAATAAATAAAGAAGGGATTTTTCAAGCCTTCCATTTTGTGTAATGGAACTATGTAAGGTAGTAATTATCTTTTTTTTTTTTCAATTCGGAGAGATGGCTGAGTGGACTAAAGCGTCGGATTGCTAATCCGTTGTACGAGCTTTGCGTACCGAGGGTTCGAATCCCTCTCTTTCCGTTTCCGTTGATAACTCGGTATTTTATTGTTCTTTCAAATTCCAACTCTTCGAACCCTTTTTTTGATTTTTTTTTTATTTAATTAAAGATGTGCAATAGATAAAATTCTAAGAACATTGAAAAATTAAGCAAAAGGAAAGGCCTCTTTTTTATTCTTCACGTCCAGGATTACGTCCTGGATCATTAGATAGGAATCCGAAGATGAAGAGAGAAACAAAAAATATCACTACTGTGTAAACAAAGAGTTTGAGAGTAAGCATTACACAATCTCCAAGATCATTTTTTTTTTTTTGAAAAAAAAAAAAGAGAATAGATTCGCCATTTTTATACCACATATCCTATTTTGACACCAATAAATGAAAGGATTTCTAGAAATGAAAAAAAAAAAAAATTTTCAGAAATTCATTTGTCACCTCTTTCATTCCAAAAAAATGTCTTTCTTACCTCCGCGGGGCTTTTAATAGGATTATTCAATAAATGAAAAGGAATCAGAATGAGGAAATGGGGTGATTCAGATTTAGCTAAGCTATCTAAGAATTAGTTAAATCGAGAGTTCATACTATACTGTAAGACTTATCTGATCTTATCCATTGTTAGAATTTTTTTCGCCAATAAATTGTGTTTAGGACAGTATTAAAAAATTCATCGAAAACTTACAGCAGCTTGCCAAACAAAGGCTAATAGAAGAAAGAGAAGGGGTATTACTGGCATAAAATCTACGATTGGGTTCAAAAAAAGCGTAGGCCTCAGGCAATTTGGCTAAGAAAAAAACTACTCGAATAAAGCGCGGAATTAAGGACAGATACAGATCAAAACTAAAGATATTAAGCATAACAAACATTTTTTTTTTATTGGACTTGGAGATAATTGTATTTTGATTGAGTTAATAATATAATATAAATATATTATTAGTGATAATTTATGTACGGTAAAAATGACGAAAGTAAGGTAGATCAAAAAATCCTTTTTTTTTTTTTGAACTTGAACCCGCCCAATCAAAATTTTCTATTTTCTTTTGCGAATTGAAGAAATCATCCTTTCATACAATATCTTAATTGAATTATATGTAATGATCAATAAATTCAGTTTTTATTCTATAGATAATTCTATATCTACACGTGTCAAAATCCCAGGAACAATAGAGTCCATAGATTTTTGGACTGGAATTGCACGAATAATCAATACCAATACTAGTCTTTAGTAGTATAGAACAGAAATCTAAATGGGGCGTGGCCAAGTGGTAAGGCAACGGGTTTTGGTCCCGGTATTCGGAGGTTCGAATCCTTCCGTCCCAGAAAATACCTATCATTTCTATATAAATAGATATTATTAGAATAATGAAAAAAAAAAGATTGTCTTTTTGAACTAATTTCTCTTTCAAAATAGAATATTGAATGGATTAGAGTGTGATTCTTGTTTCTGATTTTGAATCATTCCATTTTCTCTGAATCATATCTTTTTCACAAATTGAGTTCAAATACATACAGATGGGAGCTATATTGAGAAGTTCCGAGTTACAAAGAACTGCAAGAGACTCAAAGTGGCTTTGATACGTTATTTAGAAGTCTGAGATTGTGTGAAATATATCCTATTAGGTTACTTGAAGATGGAATGTAGATTTAATAAAAAAAGCACTTTACTCGTAATATTTATAAATTATATATAAATTAATAAAGAAAATAAAAATATTGCATTATTCAATAAAATAAAAAATGCATTAAAATTTCATTCTTGATAATATTTCTTTACTTTACAAAGCACCAATTCATATAACAGAAGAAAAAATATAGATTTCTGTGAAACGATCGAACAAATGACTATTCATGATCCATAATTGAATCAATTACATATCAGTTCCAAACTAGAGAAATGTTATGGTAAAAACTTCGTTTGAAACGATGTGTAAAAAGCAACGTGCGACTTGACAGACATAATCAGTTGTGGATTTTTACATCCACCATTTTCTATTCTATAGAAATGAAAGTGCTCTTGGCTCGACATCCTTTTTTTCTATTCCATTAGAACCCCGGTTTTTTGTTGGGGTTTAATGTCAACAGTATATGATGTAGCTCGAGTAGAAAGTATTGATTCATTTCTCAGGGGCAAGGATCTACGGTTAGTGCCAATTAATAAGTTGGAACAACTTCGTAAGTAAATTTTCGATCTAGTAGAAATCGAAAGGATCCAGTTCGAGCAAATTTCAAATAAAAAAGGAAAATTTGTTGGAATTAGTGAAACTCTTTTGATCAAAAGTGTATCATGCGGGGAATCAACGTTCGTATGATTTTTTGATAGAAAGAAAATCATAAAAGGGGCATGTTGCTGTCATTTTGAAATGATTAAAATTTCACCGAAGTAATGTCTAAACCAATGATTCCAGGCAAAGATAAGTTATTTTGGACAAGGAAATACCATTTTTCAACTGTCTCGACAACTAGATAAAGGATAAAGAATCCAAATATATTCTAAAATGGAGACAAACAGAAAGGGGTTAGAGACCACTCAAAAAATGAAATGCCTAAGGCTTTCTTTTGAACTATTTCAGTTATCAACTTGAGTTATGAGATATATCAAATGATTTTTTTGGAAAGAGGAATTAAAAACAGATTTAATTAATCCTCTAATGGGATTTTATGATGTTATGGGTCTATTTTAACATTCTAATTCTAACATGAGACCCTAACTTTTCCAATTCTCGAAGCCGTATGAGGAGAAAACTCGTTATACTTTCTAGGGGGGTTATAGTTCATCTACATCTTATCCCAATTGAGCCTTATCGAATCGTTGGCAATTGATGTGCGATCTCGAGAGAAGGAAGAGATCTTCGGGAAGTGGGGTTTTTTTATGGATCCATAAAAAATCAAAACTATTTAAATATTCCGGGTTTCTATATTTTCTTTGAAAAAGGCGCTTCAACTTACAGAAACTGTTTATGATATTGTTTAAGGAAGGCAGGGGTTTTTACAGAATTTTTATTTTAATCAATGGAAAGTCAATTATCAAATAAAAAAAAAAAGAGAGAGAAGAGGTGGGGGTGATTCATATATAGCTTTGTATCATTCCCCCCCTTCTTTTTTAACTCTATTCAGTTTATTATTGTTACCATAGGAATTGCGATGTATATTAATCAAAACCGTATTTTCTTTTTGCATATAAATTTGATATAAGGATGGATAGAAAAGATGAGTGGAATAAATGAAGTTAATGGATCGGACGAGACATATAAAATTTTGGCAATTTTCTCCCAATTGGGCGTGTTTTGTTGCGAATTGCATGTAACAAGAATAAACCCCGAGATTCTTTCCTATTTGTCCCTAAATCTTTGCCGTTTTTCTAGTTATCTTATTAGTCTTTATCTAGTGTATATGCCTTATCCAGCATAAAGTCTACTTACTCATTTTATTTTTTTTTTTTAAAGTATTGCAGTGGGTAGTTGACGACAGCAACTGCCATTCCGAGAGACTGTTATAATTCGATCAGTGTATAACGGACCCCCGTTTATTTCCTCTTAGGTTTGATTTTTACTTTTACTTCATTCAATTCAAATAAAAGTATGGGTTCCTGAGACTTTCTTGTGAATATAAGATGTTTTTTTGTGGATGAACTGTTCACACTGCGATACAGCACGTTCAAGATGGTGGTTAAGCAATTCCCAGAAGTGCAAGTGCAGTTCGAGGTGTGATATTGAGAGGAAAATGTGATAAGTCTCTGGTTCGCTCAAAAGAAGTAGGGTTTATGGCTGAACATTAATGATGAGAGGACCTAGTGCATAACAATTGCCCTTCTTTTTTCTTTTCTGACAAGATTGTGTTTGACGCTTAGAAACAGATCTGCCTGAAGGTTGATTGTTTAGAGTTTTTCTTCGCAAGTTGGCGAATCTATTGGAAATTCTTCCAAATGTTGTAGTTCGTGGTTGATTTCTGGATAGTTCAGTACGTTCTTGACGAAGTTGTGCATTAGTGTGGTCCGGTTCGGCGAGGGTTTTATGTGACATGTGTTAATGTTATACTTCCGCATTTCGGTGCGGCCCAAATCAACATTTTTCATTTTGTTTTTTCGTGTGGTTTGATTAGCGTTGACGGTAAGGTTCAAACAGGCTGCTATAGAAGTACTGCTCGGACTTTTTAGTGCGGCGAGCTCCTTTAACACATTCTGTGTATGAGAGGGAAAAGTAACCGGGCTCTCGTTATCGTCATCTCGCCGTAGAGTTTAGCGTGACCCGCACTATGATCGCGTGATTAGGGAACACCCCAGAGGGCAAGGCATAGTTTGGACGAAGGGAAAAGGAGGGGAATGTATGGTAGTGAGAGGTCTTGCGATGAGACTTCCTCATTCTTATACTGTGATCGTTCTGAAGCAAATTTGTGTATTGTGAATGCGATTACATTCATAGTTGAGAAAGGTAAAAACGTGGAAAATACAACTCTACCAATGTGAGAGAGATATGCCCAGTTGCTCGAGAAATGACCAAGTTCAAAGGAGATAGTAGGGAGTCCTAATGACAACCCGAGTTGTGACTCATATAGGGAAAGATGCAGAGCACTGGGGGAGGGTAGTGTGTCTGTTACTTGAGAAATATTGTGGAATGGACCCCATCTAAGTGTTGAAAACGTTAAAGATTCTTTTACCGCCCAAGGTACTCATTGGAAAAGGGGTTTTCACTGTGCTGGGGGGTGTAGAGATAGAGCCTTAAACTCTCACGTCAATGTTTGTGTATGTATGTTCTAATTATACTGCTCTCGCGAGTGAACCTAAATCATATTAGCATATATCTTTCACGGTTATGTGGTTGGCGCAGTATAGATTGTATCTTGAAGACGCAGAAGTTAGCATAGTGCAAGTTTCGAAGGCATATTGGGTAAAGTAGTTTTTCCAAGGAGATGCATAAGAAATGTTCGTGGTGCGGAATACGCGGAAGCAATAGGATAGGTAGCTCAAGCGGTATGGTTCGAGCCTAATATAGTATCTATGCGCTAGTGTGTGCAAACGTGCTCAAACACTGGGAGAATACGTAAGAGGATTATAAGACGTCACCGATGCGTAAACAGCGCTCAACCATAGTTGGTGTTGAGAGGGTTTAGATATATACGCATGGGGTATTATTATGTTGTCTATTATGTGATTGCTTACCAGGTTTCTCGATAAATGAGTAATACCCTGTTTTTGAGACATTGATAGTATACGTCTAGTGTATGAGGTAATCTCCGCATAACCGAATATTTTTTACTTTAAATTGTGCCAATAATTTCATGTGTTTTTCTATCTTTAGTGTTTGGTTCACAGTGCGTGAATTGATAAGCAACACCAGTGGTAAGAACGTCACCAAGACAATGGATAGAAAGGCAAACTTTCAGATGGTGGATATTGATTATAGACTCCCGATTAGAGTCTGTTCGCACACGCTCCGGTTCGGAAGTTCCGTATAGATGGCCTGATGTTAATCGGCTATAGTGCGGAACCCCATATGATATTTATGTCAACTGGTTGTTGCTCATAATTCATGGTTTAAATAAGATCCATCCTTGTATCGTGATATGGTAATGCCTCTATTGGTTGTTATTGACAAAATAATAGTCTAGTGAAACGTCTAATCAATCTGAAGATGATAGCGTTAATACTAGAGTCTGAATCATTACGTGTTTGCGATTTATCCACACAGACATTGCGATTGTGGGATATATTTCGGCTCCCTGATATGGTCTGTGTCTCAAGTTTAAAATTTTTGGCACCAAAAAGGATTTGTTTTCGAACTATCTAGTTGTCCGCGGATTTGCGGGGTTTCATTGGTTGGAATTTCCATTTTTCCCTACGGTATATTATCTTCCTTAGAAGCAATTAGATTTGATACACTTTGTTTTAGAGACACACAGATCTGGTAGTTCTATTTTGATGGGAACCTTTGTAGTAGTGGTATAACGCATTTCAAATTCACTCTCGAAAATAGTATCGCAGTTTTTGAGGACCATCTATTCTGCCATTAATATGTTCTGATCAGTAAGATGCGCTCACTAATATCTCGCGGGTATGTAAAGGCAAATATTCCCGGTGCATAGTGCAAGTTTCGAGGGTCTGATTGATGAACTCTGCTCATTCGCGCGAATTTTCTCGAAGTTCTTTGGTTCGTATATGACCTTACTGATTGGGCAACCTTTAGCTGGTTAGCAAGTGTTGATAACTGCACCAGCCTGAGTATGGATGAGTGGAAACGCAGATGCACTCTTCTCTCTGCATATTAATCTCCTAACTGTTTTCTTCAGTTGTTACTGATGAGTATTGTAGATTGGAGTATAAGATACCTCTAGAATATTCCCGCAAAAGTGCAGGTTTCGTTTCCATTTTTTATAGAAGTTTGGTGATCTCTCATGTTATTTTGTGTGCTCGTTCCCCGTATTCTTTTCTTGGTTTGCCATGTGAATACTTGAATTGTATTTCCTTTTTCTTCCGTATCAATCTTGTTGCTTTTCGGTCACAGTGTCGTCTGGACCTTGTGGTCTTTTTGTGAGTGGTCTGACAATCTCGCGATTTAATAGTGTATAGATGTAGAATCTCTGCTCTGATGTTCTATTATAGTTGTACTCGATAGTCTATTCGGGACATGTGAGTCCGTAAATCATTACTCTCACAGGTCGATTTGCTTGTCGTCCATAGTGCATGCTGTATAGATCATCGGTAAAGTCGTAATCTGGTATGATCTTGCATAGAGAAATAGCTCTGCTGTTGCTTGAACCATTGAAAAATGAAGATATTTGGTGTGATGTCTTATCTTATGCTCATTAGTTTACGTGGTGAAACGTCTGATTGCAACCGAAGAGTGGCTAGGATCAATCTCCATGGCCTAGGAACATCGACATTAGTAGTGTCTTATTGTGTAGAGGGTATTACTATGACCTTTTATGAAGCTTATGCTATTTGTGCAAGATTGTGTGTGCTGGGATTCGCTCTCAGTAGAAGCTTATCGTGTGACGTGGGACGCTATGGATCTAAGATGCTCGTGAAGATTATTTAGTAGAGTAGACTTGCGTGTTAATGAGATGGTCTCGGATGTCACTTTCTATGGGCTCGAATTTGCCCAGCGTTGTAAGTGATTAGTGGAAATACGTTCAGGATAGTCGCCCGGTATGCCAGAATATGATGTCTCATATTCTGGTCTGTATTAGGTGCGATTAGATTTCGGAGTGATATTATGTGTTCTGTTGTATATGCAGGAATCTTTTCTCTTATCACAGTGGGATCCTCAAGAAAAGGATGTAGTCTTATATTCGAATAAAAATATAGGATTTGTGTGGGGTGAGTGTGTGAACTTACGCTATTCTCGTGAGGTGAAAGCGCTTTAATCTACGCTCGTGATAAAGACTGTGGCTTCGTATCGTGGTGTGTGTACAATCAGTAGGCTCGGGTTCTTCTTTTGGACGATCTAGTGTGAGTGTGCTCGGAAGTGGTGTTCAGAATTTGTCTAATGGTGCATGGAAGTCCTTTTCGGTGAGGCAGGAAGGCGTTGTCTTTCTTTAGATTGTGAATCTTCGATAGGCGTTAAGCGCCCTAGAGAGTTGGGTGCAATGAGTGTGAGGGATACCCTCTTAGAGGAACTGGCGAGTTTGTTGGTATTTGGGATTGTTCGTTGTTATTAATTCCACGCGATACACGAATATAGGTTTGGAGGTTACGATACGGTCAAGCCG
>FWPY01000095.1:0-56084 GCA_900174645.1 Sonneratia alba | reverse complement strand
CTTTCTTCCTATTTCTGTCTCCGTGATACGACTTCTTCTAGTACTTTCCCTATTTTGAGCCTTTCTTGCACTTTCTTGGGCTCACTTTGATTCACCAAAAATTGATTACTGTTATTTGTTTTGTTATTATTTTTGGTTTGGTCCACCCCCTTCGCCACAGGTCCATTTGAAGAACTTGAGTTAGCGCTGTTATTGTTAGAGTTACCTATTCTAAGAAAAAAGTTTTTTAAATAATAATAAGCTTTAGATAACAGTGTACAATAAAAATTAATTAAAAAATAATAATATATAAAAAAAAGTAAGCAGAGAAAAGAATAATAAAAATTATCAATAAAACTTTATAGGCTTTAGGATAATATTTACTAATCTTAGTATCAAGATAAACTAAGTAATAGATGCTAGATAGACTGAACAAAAATAAAAAAAAAAGGCACTTAAAACTAAAAAATTACCACAACATATAATTATAGAAAAATTCATAATAATAAATGAATAAAATAACTTGTTTTGTCTAAAAATATATATATTAAAATTTGGATATAAAACGCTATATTTATGTGGGCTCTCCAAACTAAGCCACATAAAGCAGCAAAAAAGCCATCATCAGAGCGAATAGTCCTGTCGCTTCTGAAAAGGCAAATCCCAATATGGCATAGGAAAATAATTGTCCTCTTAAAGCTGGGTTTCTTGCTACACCTAATATTAAAGCTCCGAAAACCACACCAATTCCTACCCCAGCACCTATAAGTCCTGTAGTGGCTAATCCTGTCCCTATAATTTTTGCTGCTTGTAACATGATTAAATTAAAAAAAAAAAATCCTTTATGGTAAATACCCTTTAATAATAGTAAAATTAATGTTTTTTGTTATTTTTTTTTTTTATATAGTTACCTATATATAAAGAGCCAATTTAGGATAATAAAATAGTATAATAAAAATAAATTAATCTTCAAATGGATCAAAAGATGAAAAATCTGTTTGTACCACTTCTGAACTATCTTGCGCATGATACGCAGAATGGTTAGAATTAGATTCTACAGGATTAAGATTTGATGCACCAGTAGCATTATTGTTAGGTGATGAAGCGTTGTTATCACTGGGTGATAGATTATTGTTATCGCTAACACTGTCACTATCACTGTCATGATCACTATCGCTGTCTGTAACTGAAGCTAAATCAAATACATCGTCTCTTTTGGTCACTTAACTGACCAAGAAGATCATCTCTGTGTTCTTGTCACTCACGTAATTCACTGGCTGGTACACCATCAGCTGCGGCTGAATTAGTATCTTCTCTGTAAGCACTACGTATACTAGATTCTTTAGTTGTAAAATAAGTATTCAACCCATCTCTATCCCCATGATATGCGTCCGCTATGTCCGCACTTCTATCTATGTTTCTTCCATCATTGGGATTAACCAATAATGGCATAGATCTAGAGTAATCTCTAATATATACTTTTCTTAGCCCTTTCTTAGTTTCTTACAATAAACGAAAATCTTACCATTATTTAAATAAAAAAAGGAGTCTTTAAGGTAATACCTTTAAATTCAGCATAGAAAAAATTATAATTTTTCTCATACTATAAAAAGAGTGGAGTTAATAAAAGAGTGGAGTTAATAAAAGAGTGGAGTTAATAAAAGAGTGGAGTTAATAAAAGAGTGGAGTTAATAAAAATGTTAAGCTCCGTAAGGAATAGGTGACTCGAACACCTAACCTTCCGTGTGTAAAACGGTTGCTCAACCAATTGAGCTAATTCCTTTAAATACTTACACATACATATATATATTACTAAAGAAATTTATAGTTTTTTTTTTTTATTTATTGTTCTTGTAATCAAGAAAGGAATTTTTCAAGTGAGATAGATTCTATAACAATAGGCATAGAACTGTGTAATATACCACATATTTCTGAACATTGTCCAAAAGAATGAACCTTCTCTATTAACTAGTACAGATACTTGATTAAGTCTTCCAGGATAAGCATCACATTTAATTCCTAAAGCAGGACAAGCATAAGAATGTATAACATCACCAGAAGAAATAATAAATCTAACATGAGTAAGTTCTGGTAAGATAACTCTGTTGTCAACTTCTAATAATCTTAATCCTCCGTCTTCTAAATCGGAATCGGGTACTAAGTAAGAGTCAAATTCTAATTCTTCGTCGTCGTTGTTAAGAAAATCAGGGTATTGATAGCTTCAGTATCATTGGTGTCCTTCTACAAAAACAGTTAAAGATGGGTCTGTAACTTCATCCATTAAATATAATAATTTAAATGATGGAAATGCAATTAAGATTAAAATTAAAGCAGGAGTAATTGTTCATATTAATTCTATAAGTGTACCATGGTTAAGGTATTTGTTACTTATAGGAGATTTACTATAAACATAATTTCTAATAATTGAAATTAAAATTCAGGCAACACCAAATAAAATAATAACAAGGTAAAACATAATATTATCGTGCAGCTCAACTAAAGCTTCCATTTGAGGACTAGCACTATCTTGGAAATAAACACCTCATGGTCTAGGTGCGTCACATCTAACAGTAATAAATTAAAAAGTTATTCATAAAATAAAAAAGAAAAATATTAATAGTTTTTTATAATTATCTAAAAAAGATCTAAAACATTTATGGTAATATATACTTACAATTTATCGCTAAAATTAAGCTCTTTCAAATATAAAGAAAGCGCTTTCTTATTTTTTAACAAAGAAAAATCATATTCTTATCCAAGACTTGAACTTGAATCTAGATATTAGAAGTATCCTGCTCTACCATTAAGCTAATAAGAATTAAGAAAAAAAATAATTAATAAATAGCGCTAGCACTTACTTGGTTTTATAAAAAAAGGGACAAGAGATACGGAGGAATTGAACCCCGAATTTTCGATTTGCAGTCAAAATGTAGAACCTTCTACTACGTATCCCTTAGTAATGTTTCTTGTTGTCGCATTAGTCACTTACTCGCTATTGTTAATAAAAACTAAGTGTGCGCTGTGTTGGACACGCTGTGTGTGTAGGCATCTAAGAAAAAAATAATCGCCACACCATCTATAGAAATTAGTAATAAAAATATTAAACGTGTACAAGAATCGAACTTGTAACTTTTGTGTCCGTAGCACAATACTCTAACCATTGAGTTAACACGCTTTTATTGCTTAAGTTATAACGCTAGCACTTGCTTCGCTTGCAAAGCGATAATACTAAGCCCTCAAGATGAATTGAACATCTATCAGAATATTAACAGTATTCCGCTCTACCGTTGAGCTATAAAGGCTTTTATTAATTTTTTCTGTTGCATCATACACACTTTGTGAGTATATGTGAGTGTGTGTAAGTGTGTGTAAGTGATGCGCTATTACCTTACAGTTTATAGGAAGAAAAGGAATTGAACCTTCGACAGCGCTTGGCTATTGAGTTTACAGCTCAACCCATCATACCAACAAATGGAACCTTCCTTTAATTTTTTTTTTTTAGGGGGGGGGGGTGTTGTTAATTTTTATTAATCCCGTGCAATTTCCACTACACGAACCATATTTCGACTTAACACCAATCAAAGTCACGCATACGAAAACTATCCAATAAAGTATCTTATAGAACACTTATAAAGAGATCTAAATATTAACTAATTATTAATAGGAAGAATTATTAAATAGCCAAACTTATTGCGCATACTCCTTTCAGCGCCTGACGAGTGGTTAGTACCTATCTGAGATTAAATTCACCGTGATGTGGTGATTCACGATTACTAGTAATTCCTTATTTATGCAGTCGAGTTTCAGACTACAATCCATATTATATTCTGTTTTAAGGATTAGCTAAAGTTCGCACTTTCGCCTCCTTTTGTACAAATATATGTGGCACGTCTATAGCCCACAATATTAAGGTCATGATGACTTGTCTTAATCCCTATTATAATTACCAATAAATTGGCGAACAGCTTTTATATATGTAAAATAAAGCAAGGGTTTACGTTAATTTAATGGATCTAACCAAAGTCTCACGACATTAACTGAAGACAGCCGTGCAACACTTGTAATATTTATCTTAAGTCTAAACCTAAAATAAATACCATTCAAATTGTGGTAAGGTTTTTCGAGGGTTATCGAATTAAATAACATACTTCACTACTGGTTTCAGAAACGGTCTAATGATTTCAGTTCCTGCGTTGCCGCATTACTCTTGAGGTGGAATGCTTACACTTTCATTAATACACCAAATATTTTGGTCTATAACATTCATAATTCTCTGCTTGGACTACTAGGGTATCTAATCCTATTTGCTCCCCAAGCCTTCGTCCCTCAACGTCAGTTATTACATAGAGGTTTGCCTTCGCCGTTATCCGTCCCATTAGTATCAAAACATTTTATCTCTACTCCAATGGTTCTAATATTTACCTCTCACATAAAACTCTAGTAAGTCTGTTCCCTTTGGAGGCTAGAAATACTGTCTAGGTACCCTTTAAACCTAATTAAGATGAATAACACTAGTCTTCCTTGTATTGCCGCGACTGCTGGCACAAGATTTGGTCAAGACATATAGATAGAAAACTGTCATTATCAATCATCTATCTAGAACTTTATACGACATAGTCGTTTATATTGATATCCCAACTAAAAGATATCACATTCCCCCAAATTGCTGGTTCGGCCGTTAGGCCATTGACCAATATTCCTCACTGCTGTACTACACGTATTGGGGTTTTTTCAGACCCAATGTGGTCGATCAACCTCTCAGTTTCGACTACGAGCTTAAGCTAGTTAAGTAGTTACCTTAACTACTACTTACTCGGTAATATCTTGAACATCTTAAAGCGAAAACTTTTTTCTTTTGTATAGTCAACTTTAAACCAGTATCATATGCTTTATAAGGAATTTTTTTTCCTTACTTTAAGGTAGCCAAAAATATTATATACTCACCTTTACACCACTTCATTTTTCTTGCTACGCCTAATTTATGATTTCCACCATAAAGTATAGTATAGCAAGAAAATGACGTTCGATTAGCATGTGTCAAGCCTTTGGACAGCGTTCAATCAGAGCCATCATCAAACTCAATAAAAAAATCTTATATTATTATGTGTTATGTATAGTAATACATTACTAATGTAAATTATAAACTTTTTTTTTTTAAGTTATATAATTAGCTGTATTATTTGCTATGTATATAAACATATTGTGGATATCCTCCTATGATTATCATTCTGTAAATCAAATACATGAGGGAAAGGAATATCCTTAATACCTTCTACTCCCTTATCATGCAAACTTTGGTGATTGGTATCAAAATTAATACCTCTTAAATATCTATCATACAGTGCTTCCTTGAAAGGGGAGTTTTTATTAAGACTTAAAAATAAATTTTTAGGTATTATAAGGTTCAATGGAATAAATCCTTTATAATTAATTATATCATAATCATCTAATAAAGAACTTAAATTATGGTAAGTATAAA
The DNA here is from genome assembly GCA_900174645.1 of Sonneratia alba. NCBI lineage: Eukaryota > Viridiplantae > Streptophyta > Magnoliopsida > Myrtales > Lythraceae > Sonneratia > Sonneratia alba. The sequence goes on along the minus strand of FWPY01000095.1, from coordinate 50,626 downwards.
AGGCTATTTTCGTACCTTTAAGACCTATCATAAAAGCAGAATAGTTACCCGTGATATTACCTCATTCGTCCATAGATTCAACCACTGTATCATGTAACTGATTAACAATGTATTTTATGTTTCTTCCAACAAGACTCTTAACTTCTATAAAAGTATGGGGTACAAATCAGAACTCTACTGGGTTATTTTCTATGAATTTTTCTATAATAAAATCAGGTCTTCTTTTAGTACCCTTTTGAATTTGCTCTGGTACCATTGTATATTTCTCATTACTAAAGTAATGACGTGCTAATTCTGAAGCAGCTCTACTAGACACATGTTCTTGTGTAATATTACTCTCTCTTATAGCTCTAATTGCTCTATTTATCTTTTCTAATTGAAAATATTTCATATTTCTATATCTTTAAATTTTAAACTTCCTCTTAATCTATAAAAATGCGACTAAGATACCTAATCCTATAGCTAATTCTACTCTAGCTATTGATATCAGATATATAACCTCATTATACCACGTAAATATCTAACCCTATAGCTAATACTCTAGCTATTGATATCAGATTTATAACCTCATTATACCACGTAAATACTAGTCGTCATAATAAGCATTCAGCTTTTTGCGAGCGGTATAACCTAAATTACTACAGAAAAAGATGGCCGCTTGGCTATGCATATATAGTCTTTAACCCACAAAATATCTTTACTAGCTTTTTTCATAAAAAATTCGTGAGGGCGAAAGAGGATTCTGCCAATTTTTTATGCAAGTTTACCTCCTATTATAAAAAATACCAAAACTATCTCTTAGCCCTATAATATGCAATTATTATCTAAGCAATTTAGTGTAATATCAGGTTATTATGATTCGAACATAACTACTCCTCAACCCAAATGAGGCGCCTAACCAACCCGGCCCTAACCTGTTTTTGTTTATAATGATTACACTACTAATTATCTAGCAATCGTTGTATTTAAATGTTTACTAAGAAAAAGCAAAGGTTTTTTTTTAGTGCTATAAAAAGAAGCAAAGCGCCAGGGTTGTTGTAATAAAAATAGTGTTTTCATCAGAGAATATCCGATTCGAACGGATGTTAGTATACTTTACTAAAATAAGTTTCAAGCTTATCGCTATAAACCACTCAGCCAATTCTCTTTTTACTATAATATAATATTCTATTCTATCGCAAAACGCCATTTTCTTACTTTTGTTTTCTTTCCGATTGATTCCTCGACGACTTGAACGTCGAACATACTCTTATCAAAAGCATACTTTACCTATTAAGTTAAGGAACCTAATTAACCTGTTTCTGTCTTTTTTGTAGCGTGAAATATAAACTATAAATCTTTTTTTTAGCTACAAAAAAAAAAAATAATAAGGTGCTAAATTAAGGTAAATCAAGAGCACTCAGACTTGAACTGAGAATTTGAAGTTTGAAGCTTCCTATTTTGCCAATTAAACTATACTCTTTTTATTGGTCCAGAGCCTTGTTTCTTCGCCCTAGACGAAGCCAGCCACCGTACAATACTATATATTTTTTTTTAATATATGATTCTTATATTTTTTTTTAATATAGGGCATAAAACTTCATGAGGGATTACTAACCACTTCAATAGTTGGCTCTCGTAAGTCGGAAAAAGAGATGACTTGAACATCCAGGTGTTAAAACACAATATTTAGCAAATATCTTGCCCTACCAATGGCGACTTTTCCTTTTTATGTACGAGTTAAGTCGGCTTCGATCCGACATCTCCTTTCTCGACAAGAAAGTACTTTACCAATTAAGTTATTAACTCTAAGTATTACATTATACAGCCAACCGAATTCGAATCGGTGCACTTCGTTTGGAAGACGAACGGTCTACCGTTAACCTATAGCTGTTTATATTATAGCATATAAATAATATCGTATAAATATAGAGGTCTCTATTACTAATGTAAAAAATAACACTAATGCTAATTATATATCACATCACATTATATTACTAATGTAAATTATAAAAAAATGTGTTTTCTATACTTTTTTTTTCTTCGTTACGTATTTTCACACTCGCAGAACGCTGTGTGTGAAAATACTAGAAGACAGTGTAAAGAAAAACCAGAAGAAGCTCGCATACTTTGTACTTTTTACGGAATTGTACCTTACATCTTGCAACTATCATGGTTTTACTCTTAGTATTAATTTTAATCTTAGTTACGCAGAGACCTAACTTTGCGTCTAAATGATTTGTAATATATTGTGCCTTAACAACGGGTTTGGCTTGCTCAAGTAATTCCTTTTATGGGATGGTTGGTCCTTCTTATTTTTTGCCAGTATGTGTAGTTTACATTAGCAATGTAATAATAAATATGTATATAATGTTATGTTTATACTTTATGTTTTCTTGGAGGATAGAATTTATACGCCACATTATAATAGTTAGTTGTTTGGCGCTTTGCTTTCGCTTCGCGACTGGTAAAACAATAAAAATCTCTTTAAAGACCAATATAAGAATAGCCTGGACTCTTGGGTTAGATATACGTTCGACTCACGTCAAATTCTCATGTATAATTTAGCGCACACAACACTTTGTGAGTGAGCGACAAAGAAAAACTAGCGCACACAACACTTTGTGAGTGAGCGATTAAATCCAGTTGGTTTTAAACGTTATCTTGTCTCCAAAGGCCGGTAATAAACGAGTAAGAGCTTTATTTAGCATGAGTAATAAATTAGACGCATTAAAGAACAATAAGTTTTTTATAATTTACATTAGTAATGTATTAGATATGTAATGTATTATTTCATCATTATAATGATGGTAAGTATATAAAGAAACTATTACGGATAAATAAGCTATATATTAAAGATGTAAGTCTAAAAATAAAACGTTCTTGGAAAAATCCATTTTGTAAACGAAGCGAATTGAAATATCTTAGTAGCTTCAGGAATAAAAATCAAATGAGATTCCATAATTAGCTATAACTGTTATGGAAAAGCCTTTAAAGTAAAACGGAAATAATCTGTTTGAATTTAGGGAAACCTTTCTCTAAGGCTAAATATGATATATAAGCGATAGCGAAGCAGTACCGTGAGGGAAAATTTAGAAATAGTAGTTTTATAAGCAGCTCAAGTTTAATTTAAAAGTATAATGAGAGCGTACCTTTTGCATAATGGGTCAGCAAGTTAATGTTAGATGCGAGAGTATACTCCTAGATAAACCAATTATTAATTAATGATTAAGTATCTAATGTTAGACCCGAAGCCTAGTGATCTTACCATGATCAGGGTTATAAAGGCCCGAACGGGTTATCGTTGTAAAGATATCCGATGAATTGTGGTAAGTTAGTGAAAGACAAAACTGACTAGGATAGCTGGTTTTCTGCGAAACCTATATAAGTAGGTAATGTAAATAACATCATAGCAGGTACAGAACTGTGATCTCGGACAAATTATCTTTTTTTCTCTTTCTAAAAGAAGAGGATAGAAAGATGGTTTTGTATACATCGGGGAATCGTGAAGATTTTATCGGCGAGAATTTGCTCTCGGAAGGGCAATGATGGATTTTGCATAATCGGACATAGTACGATAAGGTTGTATGTCTAAAGGGAAACAGCCCAGAACAAGAGTTAAAGGTTCCAAAATTATTGTTAAGTGAAAATAAGGAAGTTTTCTTCAAATACAACCAGGAAATAGGCTTAGAAGCGGCCATTTTTTGAAGACCTCGTAACAGAGCACTGGTTTAACATTAAAAGTTGAAAGCACCGAAAATTTAACGGATCTAAAACAATATACCGAAACCTTGTCTATAAATAAATATATTTTTAAGATTTATAACGCATCGCGCTCGCATCGCGCTAAACATATTCTTAAATAGGTTTATTTATGGGGTAGCAGAACGTTGGGCATGTCTTAGACTTAGTATTTTTAATATTAAGTAAGTTTCAACCTAGTCCCATTATTCAAACCAAATAAGTGTTACGCTTTTTTTTTACAAAGAAGGTGGAAGCCCTTATCTGTTAGGGGTAACGGAAACAGTTGGGATAAGATGACCCCAAGTGAGAATGCTGGCATGAGTAACGAAAAAGGGATAGCCCCTCGCCTTAAGCTTATGGTATTTAAAACAAAGTAACGGCCTCTAAGTTTATATTTGTCCTAAAGGATTAAACGATGAGAAAATCTTTAGATATGTCTAACAACATTGTGATAGTTTAAAAATAAATTTTTTAAGTGAGTACATAATGTTCTGGAAAAAGACTATTAATATTTATAACCAGACGTAATGTTCTGGTTGCTCAAGCAATTGAGCGCGAAACTTTAAAAAAAAGTATAAATATTGTTACAACCGTACCTAGATACTACCACAAGTAAGCAAGTAGAGTATACAAAGGCGTTTGAGTTAACAATCATTAAGGAACTCGGCAAAATGACACCGTAACTTAGGGATAAGGTGTGCCATCCTTTTTAAGAAATATTAAGTTAAGGATAGGAGGCATAGAGTGGTGTTGTACGACTGTTTAATTAAAACAAAGCACTTTGCATAAGATGACAAATCAAAGTATTGAGTGTGAATTCTGCCCGATGTTGGCTGGTTAACGGATTTTCTTAGCTGACTAAAATAAGCTAGGTTTTGAAGGAAACCCCAATCAATGGCGGCCTTACCGATGAGGGTCCTAAGGTAGCGGAATACCTTGGCCGTTAAATGCGGTCTTGCATGAATGATTTAACGATACAACAGCTGTCTCAATGATTGGCTCAGTGAAATTGGAATAACTGTGCAGATACAGTTTACCTCTAGTTAGACGAGAAGACCCTATGCAGCTTTACTGTTTGTAGTTATTGGATACAATGGAACAAGTTGTAGCGTATAAGGTAGTTGATAAGATACAATTGAAACACCTTTACTTAGTTTATTGTATAAGTAATCAACTAGACGAAAGATGAAGGAAATTTTTTTTAGTCTTCTGTTAATTGCTGGTAATCAGTTAGTCGTTAACTAACTAAAGTGGGGGTATAAAGTAAGTATAAGAATACAGGGCTGTTATATAAAAGCTAACCGTATAACCAGTATAATGGCGAGTATCATCGCATTGATAGTAGTAAATTTACGCTATTGAATATACCTAAATATACCTAATTGACACTTGAGTTAGGCTAATAGACTAATGCTAACATACCAGGAATATACAAAAGCTAATTCTAAGGACTCATGGTTCGGTAGTCAGAAGAGAAATTACAAAGCTTATCCTATAAAAAGATATATATTTTTATATTTGGAAACATTTGCTATTAGACAGTTTATGCGGGGCACAGATCCCACAAAAAGTACCTGGGTGTATCCAAAGTTAATTTTGTAAATTTATTGGCAATAATAATTTGCCGATAGATAAATATATTATATAGTCAAAGCTTTTGAAGCAAGCCTGTATAGTGTATTTTTATTTTAATCTGTAATGTATTGCTTTCAATATATTCAGTTATTTATCTATTAAGTTAGATTTATTTTTTTTTTTTAAGTAAGATTTTAACTATATGGAAAATAGATGTAAATAAAACACTAACACATTTTGTAGTGTTTTAGTTTATTTTTTTAATATGCTAACGAAAGGAGATATTAAGAAAATGATGATTATTTTACTTTAAAAGTTTAATGGCTTAATCTTGCTTTACTGTTTGACTTACACGTCTATCAGTTGCGTAAGCAGGGCATATGATCACAAGATGCATAAAGGAAAGGTCTTGGATTTTTGAAAAAGCTACGCTAGGGATAACAGGCTAATTGCGCCAGAGAGTACAAATTGAGTGCGCAGTTTGGCACCTCGATGTCGGCTTAGCTCATCCACATGAATGCAGGAATCATGAAGGGTACGACTGTTCGTCGATTAAAGAGCTACACGAGCTGGGTTAAATACGTCGTGAGACAGTATGGTTTCTATCTTCTAGAGGAAATTAGAGTAAAATAAGGATAGCCCCTTCGTACGAAAGGAGTTGGGTATGGTAACCTCTGGTTTACCTGTTGTTTATGTATCCAATATTATTTATTGCGCTTTGCAATGCGCTGTAGTTCGGTTTGTGATACGAATTGCAATCCGCTTTGCAATGCCCTTTGCGATAAATGGCAAAAAAGGATATTTACAGTTACTCATGTATATATATATATCATAGGCACGGCAGGAAACCCACGTTAGTTATAGATAAGTGCTGAATGCATATAGGCGCGAAGCTTAGCTTAAGATACTCTTAAATATACGTGGTATAATACTACGAGTATTAGTGTAATCGCAGCATCTGCAAAGCTCTGTGAGCGATATACATTAATACTGTATAGGCTTTTGCTTTAAGGATTTTGATGTCTTCAGGTAAAAAGTACTAATTTTATTAAAAACTAAATAACATACTTATCATACATGACGCAAAGCGTTATAATTTTTCTATTTAATAAGCATTAAATAACCTTTACGGAGCGCTTTTTTTATAAACATGTTTAGAGTTTAGAGCGAGAGAAATAATATTATAATTTCTTACTTTGTAAATTTTAGCCTGGTTAGCATAAAAGCAATGCACCCGTTTTGTAATCGGAAGAAGTAAGAGCGTTACTTACACTGGGCTTTTATTAAACGGTAAACAACTTTTTGGCGCTTTGGCGCTTTACGATGCATAGTTATTTAACAATCTAGCTAGCAAAGAAAAAATATATTGCTATCGCATAACACACTCTGTGCGCAAAGCTCTGTATGCGCTAAAGACAATAACTAATGCGGATTGGTGTAATAGTAACATAACTGGCTCATGCCCAGTAGATAGGAGTGCAATTCTTTTGTCCGCATATATTTAACCTTTTGTTAAATTTAACATAAATTGTTAAAAAGGCTATAGCTTAATTGGTAGAGCAAGCTGCTCATGATAGCTCAGATGAGTGTTCAAGTCACTCTGGCCTTATGCACTATATATAATATACTTTCGCATCACACACTCTGTGCGCAAAGCTCTGTGTGCGCTATAACTAATTAATATCCGAGTGCTGGAATTGGTAGACAGGATAAACTTAAGATTTATTGATATAATATCGTAAACGTTCAAGTCGTTTTTCGGATAAAATACCTTTTTTTTTTATAGCACACAGCACACATTCTTGTGATGCAAGCTCTTTTTTAATCAAAAAAGGTAGATAATAGGTTTATTTAAGACCCACTAGTCAAGTGGTTAAGACATAGCGCTTTCACCGTTACATCTCGGGTTCGAACCCCGAGTGGGTTAAAAAATAATATTTCCATTACTTACTCGCGAAGCTAAAGCGAAGATAAAGCGAAGATAAAGCAAAGCTAAAGCAAAGCTAAAGCAAAGCGCTGTGTTGTATACACCTAGTTTTCACATCACTCACTCGCTATTGTTAATTAAAACGAAGTGTGCACTATGTTGTGTGCGCTGTGTTGTGTACGCTATGTTGTGTGCCCTAGAGCAAAAAAAAAAAAAAAAGGGGATATAGTTTAATTGGTAAAACTGCGATTTTGCATATCGTTATTTTAGGATCGAGTCCTAATATCTCCATATATTTATTTTAACGCTTCGTGCTCGCTGCGCGCTAAATATAAGGCTCGAGAAGCTCAACCCGGTAGAGCGGAACTCTGAAGATGTTTAGGTTGTAAGTTCAAATCTTATCTCGAGCAAAACAAATATAAAAAGTAAACGCATATATAGTAAAATCTTACTTAAATTAGTAATGTATTAAATAATTCACTACACACATATTATGGATTTAAATAATATACATTTAACTAGCAGACTTAAAAATTATAACTAAAGGAATTAGCTCAATTGGTTGAGCAACCGTTTTACACACGGAAGGTTAGGTGTTCGAGTCACCTATTCCTTACGCGCTTTAATATTTTTTTGTCAAATACGCTTTTTTAAGCTAATTATTTGATTATCCTTATTTAAAGTAGGTTTTATATTAAAAAGCTTAATTTCTGTTTTTATCACGATTTTTTACAATAGTAATATATTAAATAGATTTACTTTTTTACTAATCTATATAAGTAGTATTTCATATATGTAATAGTTTAATTTAAATTTTTATACCTTCAAAATAGTTATATATCGTAATTACTCAGAGAGCTTAACTTAACGGTAAAGTATGTGACTTTTAATCATTATAATATGAGTTCGAATCTCATAGCTCTTATTTAAGTAAAGTATTATTAATATTTACTTAGTACGAAATCGATTATAATGGCTCTTATCAGAGTAAAATATTATTTACTTAGTTTGAATATCATAGCTATTATCTAACGGCAGTATTATTACTTTAATTTTTACCTGTTATAGATGGAGGTATAACAATGGGTTTAACAGACCGTAATTTAATACATCCTTATTTGAAATAGCAAGAATTATAGGTGATGATGGACATTTAGCGCTTTGCGAAACCAAAAGTAAAATTATAAATAAAAAAAAAACAGCCCGAGTAGTTCAACAGGTTAGAACATTAATTTCATGCATTAAGAATGAGAATTCGAATTTCTCCTCTGGCTAATAATAAAAGTAACATCTTATAACCTTTTTTATTTATATATTTTTTTTTTAATATATTATACATAAAAATGATTAGATATACTCTAATACGCACACTTTATTGTAGAAAGCGAAACACTGCGCTTTGCTTTCGTTTCGCAAGTGACTTATGCGCTATGTATTTAATTAATATTTTTTAGTTATTTTTCATATATTTGCCTTTAATTTCTAGTAATAGACAGCATAAATATTACACCTTATGATGTTTAATTTAGCAAAGCGCTCTATTAAAGATATTTTTAAAGACGTTTATTTATGCTTATTTTTATTATAAAACTTAATTAAGGTTTGATTTTTATTAGTATAATCCTTCCTTTTTTTTATTTTATTTTTTTATAAATTTTAATTTACAAATGTTATATATACCAACACTTATTTCTATTATAGAAGTTCTATTAGTTACTGTGCCTGTTTTACTTACTGTTGCTTTTGTTACTGTTGCTGAAAGAAAAACGATGGCAAGTATGCAAAGAAGATTAGGTCCCAATGTGGTAGGGTACTATGGATTATTACAAGCATTTGCCGATGCTCTTAAGCTTTTATTAAAAGAATACGTATCACCTACCCAGGCAAACCTTGTATTATTTTTCTTAGGTCCTGTGATAACTCTTATTTTCTCATTATTAGGTTATGCTGTAATACCTTATGGTCCTGGGTTAGCTATATGAGATTTTGATTTAGGTATATTATATATGTTAGCAGTTTCTTCATTAGCTACTTATGGTATACTATTAGCAGGATGATCTGCTAATTCTAAATATGCTTTTTTAGGATCACTTAGAAGTACAGCACAACTAATAAGTTATGAATTGATATTGAGTTCAGCTATATTACTTGTTATACTATTAACAGGTAGTTTAAATTTAACTGTTAATATAGAAGCTCAAAGATCTATATGATTTATAGTGCCATTATTTCCCGTTTTTATTATATTCTTTATAGGTTCTGTTGCAGAAACTAACAGAGCTCCATTTGATTTAGCAGAGGCTACTTCCTTCCCATTTGGGAAGAGATATTTACCGTCAAAATAAAGATTTGGCCTCTTTAAATTTCGCTATATGCTGGAAACCCCTAAAGATTTAGATACGATAATTAACATTTTTTTTCTGTGCCTTATTTAGAGGCATATGTAAGCTAGATTACGTGAAAATTCTCAAATATGTTACAATGGGCAATCAGCAGGAAACCAAAGTAATTTTTTTTTTTTTACGAGTAGGATCCTCAGAGACTACACGCGAAACATCTTTAGGCCGATACTAAAGATGATGATATAGTCCGTCCATATATGAAAGTATATGGGGTAAATGAAAACAATCCAACACCAATCTTATATTTACTACGGAAATAAAAGTAATAAATTGTTGGGTATAAATTGACGTAGAAATTATTCTACCTCAAACCCATCAAGTTTAGATACACCAACGCCTATTTTAACTATAAGTAATTTGCAAGATAAAGATAATGTATTATCTAAGCGTGAACTCTTATTAAATAAAGGAGGCATATATAGTTTTATCAATAAAACTAATGGAAAACAATATATAGGAAGCGCAAAAGATTTATACATAAGATTAAACGAACACTTATCTAAAAGAAAATCTAATAGTGCTTTACAAGCTGCTATATTTAAACATGGTTTAGATTATTTTTATTTTTGCATTTACGAGTATTTTTCTAGCTCTTCGCGAGAAAACAAGGCTACCAGTTTTAAGTTATTAACTGATTTAGAAACTATGTATATCAAAAAAATATGGATTTAGTAATTTATATAATTTTATGAAAAATGCAACTAGTCTAGAAGGTTACAAACATACAGATGAAGCTAAGGAGAAAATGGTGAAGAGGTTCGAAAATAAAATGGACCATCCTTTCTGAGGAAAACACCATAATGAAAAATCTAAAAGCTTAATCAGTAAACCTGGAGAATTAAATCCTATGTTTGGTAAAACTCATTCAGAAAAGACTAGAAATCTTATGAGAAGTAAGAAGAAAAAATATACTGATGGCGTTGGTATTTACGATTTAGGTAATAAACTTATAAAAAGATTCGATTATGCTTCAGATTTAGCTAAACATCTAAACGTATCTAAAGTTACCCTAAGTAAATATATAAATGATGGTTTGGTTTATAAAGATAAATATTACTTAAAAGTTAATCCTAACACTTAGCGAGGCGATTAAGTTAATATTTTTCTTTACAGTTTACAATTAAGGAATCTGAATTAGTTAGTGGGTTTATGACAGAACACGCTGCAGTTGTATTTGTATTCTTCTTTTTAGCCGAATATGGTAGTATTGTACTTATCTGTATATTAACTACTATATTATTTTTAGGTGGTTATTTACTAAATTTTTCATTCTTACTGTCTTTATTACAAGAAATTGATTACGATGGTTCAATTGTCAGCCAACTAGAAATTTTTTCTAGCCCATTAATAGAAGGGCTTATTTCTGGTTTATCTTTGGGTATTAAATCATGTATTATGGTTTTCGTTTTTATATGAGTTAGAGCATCTTTCCCTAGAATACGTTTTGATCAGTTAATGTTATTTTCTTGAACTATTTTATTACCGGTAGTTATAGCTTTCATTGTTGTTGTACCTTGTATAATTTACAGTTTTGATATAATACCTAGTAACGTAGCTTTATTTTAAACATAGCTTAGATTACAATAACTGTTTTATGGTTTACATTACTATGTAGCCGTTATTACAGATGCCCCCTCATGCCCATAACATAAGTTATATTCACGTTCAACAGAATGTAAAAAAAAATATATATATATACCTACATCCACTATAGTCTATTTATCCTTATTCACTTGCAAAGCACTTGTGTTTTGAGGCAATTTTTAATTATTATTTTATGTTAGATTTATATCTTTTAAATGAAACCTTTACTAATGGTTCAAATCATGCTCTATTATCTTTTGTTTCATTGGCGTCAATTTTTTGTGGTATTTTTGTTATTATTAGCAAAAATCCTATAGTTTCAGTTCTATTTTTAATAGGACTATTTTTAAATATAGCAGGTTATTTAATGCTGTTAGGTATAAACTTTATAGGTTTATCTTATCTATTAGTATACGTAGGAGCAGTATCTATTTTATTCTTATTTATTCTTATGTTAATAAATGTAAGAATATCTGAACTTACTACTGATAATAGTAATAGTATTCCATTAGCTATTATGATTGGTATTTTCTTTACTGTAACACTATACAAAATGTTACCTACTAACCTAAGTTCAATATTTAATAATGAAGATTCCAACGTGGAAAGTGTAAATAATACGTCTTTTTCTACTCATTACACTCCTATGAGTATTAAAGATCTAAGTATTTTAGGTTCAAACGATGACATATCATTTGTAAGTTCCCATATCTGAGATGGTGGATTAGCTGAAACATCTCATATTACAAGTATTGGTAATATATTATACACTAGTTACCCATTATGATTATTAATAACATCTATCATATTATTACTAGCTATGGTAGGAGCTATTGTTATAACTATAAAACAAAAATAAAAAAAAAATAATATAATTTATATATTATATTAGTAATATATAATATAACTGTATTATTTTTTGAATTTAATCTAAGTAGTAGTAAGTATAGTATTATTACTTACCCTTAATTCTTATTAGCTTAATGGTAGAGCAGGATACTTCTAATATCTAGATTCAAGTTCGAGTCTTGAATAAGAATGCTATTTTTATTTATTAAAAATAAGAGAGCGCTTTCTTATATTTGAAAGAGCTTAATTTTGCGATAAATTGTAAGTATATATTACCATAAATGTTTTAGATCTTTTTTAGATAATTATAAAACTATTAATATTTTTCTTTTTATTTTTATGAATAACTTTTTTAATTTATTTACTGTTAGATGTGACGCACCTAGACCATGAGGTGTTTATTTCCAAGATAGTGCTAGTCCTCAAATGGAAGCTTTAGTTGAGCTGCACGATAATATTATGTTTTACCTTGTTATTATTTTATTTGGTGTTGCCTGAATTTTAATTTCAATTATTGGAAATTATGTTTATAGTAAATCTCCTATAAGTAACAAATACCTTAACCATGGTACACTTATAGAATTAATATGAACAATTACTCCTGCTTTAATTTTAATCTTAATTGCATTTCCATCATTTAAATTATTATATTTAATGGATGAAGTTACAGACCCATCTTTAACTGTTTTTGTAGAAGGACACCAATGATACTGAAGCTATCAATACCCTGATTTTCTTAACAACGACGACGAAGAATTAGAATTTGACTCTTACTTAGTACCCGATTCCGATTTAGAAGACGGAGGATTAAGATCACCAGAAGTAGATAATATAATTTGATTAAGTGATAATAATAATACTACAGGAGGTAACCTGCCAAATACGACTCAACCCAAGTTGTATGGGTCTTGTGATCACGAGATGGGACGTTATACAGCAGATTGACCAATAAGTCAAACACAAATGGAATTGGATTGTGATATGTCTAGCTCCCAATTTTCACATAAACTGTTTAAGGTCAGATTAGTCACTAATCCAGCTAGTCAAACTACGCATACTGAAATAAATAGAGAAGCTGTTACTTGCATCCGTTGCCATTTGCTTATTTGTAGGGATTGTGCTACTCAAATTAATCTTAATACTCGGTAATTTTTTCTTTGGTGATGTTATACATTTTTATGCTTGTCCTGCTTTAGGAATTAAATGTGATGCTTATCCTGGAAGACTTAATCAAGTATCTGTACTAGTTAATAGAGAAGGTTCATTCTTTGGACAATGTTCAGAAATATGTGGTATATTACACAGTTCTATGCCTATTGTTATAGAATCTATCTCACTTGAAAAATTCCTTTCTTGATTACAAGAACAATAAATAAAAAAAAACTATAAATTTCTTTAGTAATATATATATGTATGTGTAAGTATTTAAAGGAATTAGCTCAATTGGTTGAGCAACCGTTTTACACACGGAAGGTTAGGTGTTCGAGTCACCTATTCCTTACGGAGTTTAATACTTTTATTAACTCCACTCTTTTATAGTATGAGAAAATTATTATATTTTTCCTATGCTATGTTTAATGGTATTTACCATAAAGGATTTTTTTTTTTAATTTAATCATGTTACAAGCAGCAAAAATTATAGGGACAGGATTAGCCACTACAGGACTTATAGGTGCTGGGGTAGGAATTGGTGTGGTTTTCGGAGCTTTAATATTAGGTGTAGCAAGAAACCCAGCTTTAAGAGGACAATTATTTTCCTATGCCATATTGGGATTTGCCTTTTCAGAAGCGACAGGACTATTCGCTCTGATGATGGCTTTTTTGCTGCTTTATGTGGCTTAGTTTGGAGAGCCCACATAAATATAGCGTTTTATATCCAAATTTTAATATATATTTTTAGACAAAACAAGTTACTTTATTCATTTATTATTATGAATTTTTCTATAATTATATGTTGTGGTGATTTTTTTATACATTCTATATTACTTGTTTTTTACCTAAGTTTATTTGTTTTATGATATCTTATTTTAATAGATACATGAATTAATAATAACTATCCTAGGTTAAGCAAGTTCCTTAGAGCTTTTACTTTTCTAACTCTTATTTTGTCTCTTTTAATCTTATTCCTTTGTATTATTTATTATTATCTTTGTTCATCCTTTGCCTGATTTAAATTATTGTCTAAATTACCAGGAACACCACAAGACCTTAAGAAGTTAATTGGGAAATGTACTTCGTGTGGTCCTTCGGGACCTAATGGTCCTAGTGATAAAAATGTCTCTGCTATAGTTAGTACAATGATTGAAGCTACAAAGAGAGGTGAAAAATTACAAAAAGATCTACGTGGTGAACCGTTCAATAATGATGACTTTTTGCCATTTGACTTTCCTAGTTTATCGTAGATAGCAAAATAAAAAAAAAAATATTTTTTTAGTTATAAACATCTTTATAACCTTACTAACCTATTTACCCTAGCGCGAAGCGAGCATTTGTTTCACAATATACACTGTATGCGCGAAGCGAAAGCAAAGCTAGTGTGCATTTGTGTTTGCAAAGCGTTGTATAAATTAGGTACTTTTAAGGCAAAATTTATTCAATTATTATTAATTAATTAATGTTACTTATCTTATTGCTTTTAATACCTTTAATGGGTGTATTTCTTATATCTACAACTACATATAATGATAACTATGAAGATCTAGCGCTTAGCTCTGCTAGCAACAGAGTTTCAAGTTTAAAACAGACTAAAGTAATAGCTTTAACAACATCTATTATAAACTTTTTTGTTTCTTTGATAGTGTTTATGTTATTTAACTTTAGTAGTAATCAATTTCAATTTGTACAAGAATATCATAAAATTTATAGTTTTGATTTTTATTTAGGAGTGGATGGACTATCTATATATTTCGTTCTTTTAACTACAATGATAATCCCTATTTCACTTTTATCAAATTGAAATTCCATATCAGAAAACGTAAAATCTTACGTAATTATAATATTATTATTAGAAACATTATTATTAGCAGTGTTTTTAGTTTTAGATATATTACTTTTTTATATTTTCTTTGAAAGTATACTACCCCCTTTATTTATATTAATAGGTTTATTTGGTTCTAGCAATCGAGTAAGAGCTAGTTTCTATTTATTTTTATATACATTATTAGGTTCTTTATTTTTATTATTATCTATACTTACAATGTCTTCAATAATGGGAACTACTGATTTTGATGCTTTATACAAAACAAATTTTAACTTTACTACTCAGTTATTCTTATTTTATGGTATATTTATAGCTTTTGCTGTAAAAACTCCTACTATATTTTTAAATACTTGACTTTTAAAGGCTCACGTTGAATCACCTTTGGGTGGAAGTATTATATTGGCAGCTATTGTATTGAAACTTAGTCTGTACGGTATATTAAGATTAATATTGCCTTTACTTCCTAAAGCCTACATTTATTTCACATCCGTAATATACGTAATAGGTGTTATAACTATAATATACGCTAGTTTTAGTACTTTAAGAACAATAGACGTTAAAGAACTAATTGCTTATAGTTCCGTATCACATGCCGCAGTATATTTACTTGGTGTATTTAGTAATTCAGTACAAGGTATAGAAGGTGCTATTACACTTGGATTAGCACACGGTTTTGTATCATCTGGTCTATTTATCTGTGCTGGAGGAATTTTATACGACAGATCATCTACTAGATTAATTACTTTTTATAGAGGTATAGCACAAGTTATGCCTTTATTCTCTGTATTATTTTTCATACTTTGTCTAGGTAATGCTGGAACACCTTTAACTGTTAATTTCGTTGGTGAATTTATGAGTTTATATGGAACATTTGAAAGATTACCTTTATTAGGTGCATTTGCTAGTTCTTCTGTTGTATTAAGTGCAGCATACACTATGTATATGTTCAATAGAATAGCATTTGCGGGATCATATTCAAGATTCTTTAAATTCAATATTCCTGATTTAAACAAAAGAGAATTTGTTATATTGTTAACATTAGTAGCATTCACAGTAGTATTAGGTATATATCCTGCACCTATATTAGATGGTTTACATTACTCTGTATCTCTACTTATATACCATGCTTAAAAAAAAAAAGATTAAAAATTATATTAATATAAACAAATATTTACTTCATAACTCTTAGTTCCCCTTAATAAATGCTTTACACTTACATCTAACTGCTTTAGAATACCTATGCATACGGAAAAATGATAAACGAGCTAAATATGTGGCTGGTTATAATTAAACTCGTATGACACATATATGGTAAGCATTTACAGTGTAATAGAGGACTTAACTACTCCTACATACTGATACCAACCATATTATCTACACTTGTCTTTAATAATATTATCCGTTGTACTCCTTTTTAAAGTTAGTGCTGTTCCCTTCCACTTTTTATCTCCGTATTTTTGTGATGGAGATACCTACAATTGTTATTATTTATGTAGCTATGGTGGCTAAAATATCTATATTTGCCTTTTTTATTAGAATTAGTTTTTTTAACCGAATATTATTACTTAAAAGATATTTTCTCCTTTAAAGACGATTACAAAATTAATCTTTCAGTTAAAAATTTAAATCTAGTTAGTTATGTTAATCCCGCTTCTTTTAATAATAAAGAGGACACGTCTAATGGTCTTAACGCCAGCCGTGTGGAATTTAATCCAAGCAATATTACAATAAACAGTGCATTAATTAGCACTATTTATGTCTTAACTCTTCTACTTATATTATTTATATATATACCTGGAGAATGATTTAATATAGTTAGTATTCTTAGTCTTATATTATTTAAAGCTTAAATGACAAGTCAAACATTTTTTCTTATTTTTATACCCATATTAGCTATAATATTATTAGCCGTATATTTAATATTTGCCCAACATAACCCGTACGAAGAAAAAGACAGTGCGTTTTAGTGTGGATTACATTCATTCTTAGGTCAAAATAAAAGTGAATTCAGCATATTTTTTTGATATTTGCCTCAAGTAAAATACACAGTGCTAAAAGAAATGTATATAATTTAGATCAGTAATGCTATGACATCATATTATTAATTTTTTATAATTTATATTAGTAATGATAACATCATTACATGATAATGTTATTATTATGTAGAATAGTAATGCTACGTCATAAAATTCTAAAACTATTATAACTTTTTATACATGTTTAAGAACACTACATTGTACTTAGATATTTTTTTTTCTTCATAGATTAAATACGATTCTGATTTGAGATTTTTATATTGGTTATCTTTTTTAGGTCTAACTTTTCTGATTGGTTTAATTATATTATTAAATTTAAACCCAGAAATTTTACATAACTTTCATATTTTAGAAGTTGACTCTAATGGGTATTCAGCTTTAAATCTACCATTCGATTTAAAGAATTTTTTTTTTACAGAGGGGATTGACAACCTTCAAGGTAGTTATAACCAAGCGTTAGAGAATGCTTACAATAGTATGAAATATCAGTTCGAGTGTGCAAAAATAGATATGAATAGACTATCTTACAAGTTAAGTAGATCTGCAAGTAATCTTATACATTATAAAATTCAGCCTCACGGTAGTGTACCTTTACCAAAGTTAGCTAGTATAGTTGAGGCTGATCTATCTAACTTAGAAAAAAGTTTTTCTGATTTAAAGATTAGATCGCAAGAACTTAAAGATTTTGCGAATACTAATGGCTATAGACTAACTGGAAAGCAACACACATTTAGTCCTAAGCAATACAATGATGCGGTTAGACTATCCGCAGAAGCACTAAGTGATTTATAATATGAATCTTATTTGTTTTGTTCATATACAGCTTAAAAAAAAAAAATGGAGCGGGAACTTGTTAAACATTACACCCACCATTTTAGGTATACAAATACACAGTGGGCCTAGTGTAGATTTAGCTATATCTGCTCTTCACCTTTCAGGAATAAGTAGTCTGTTAGGAGCTATGAATTTCATAACAACTATACTGAATATGAGAAGCCCAAGAATAAGATTACACAAATTAGCCTTATTTGGGTGAGCTGTAGCGGTTACTGCAGTATTATTACTTTTATCTTTACCTGTTTTAGCCGGAGCTATAACAATGGTGTTAACAGATCGTAATTTTTATACATCATTCTTTGAAATACTTAGATATACCTGTAAAAAAAAGTAATGGTTATAAATACATCAGTAATGTATATACTATAAGGTTTTTATATTATTTACATTAGTAATATATTGTATGATACATTTTTTTTATTATTTACATTAGTAATGTATTGTATCATACATTTTTGTATATATATTGGTGATGCATGTATGATAATTTTTTTATTATCTACATTAATGTATATATATTAGTAAGGATTATATTATTACTACTTACTATAAGAGTTTGAATTTAACAAACTAAATTATTATAATTTTTTTTTTTCATGTTTAAATATACAAACAATATTTAGATATTAATCTTATCTGATTAATAGTATTTTTTATTATTTTTTTCTTCTTTTTCTTATTAATTTCTATCCTTGCTATAATTAGTTTAGAATTTGAACTATTTTCAGAGCTTCAACCTTTATTTCATTATTGTGATAGCTTAGACAATGATCGTTTCCCCACATTTAAACCTAAAGATTATTTTTTTACCAAAGGAAGCGATAATGTTAACCTACCCTCAGATCGTGCTGCAGCCAATGCTCAGTATAGCTCTCATATCTCAGACTTTCGTAATGCTCATTCTAGTCTTAAATCTGGTATAGGTTATTTAGACAGAGCGAGCGAGAATTTATCAAACCATATGGAGCATAAGTTAGCCTATGTTAGCCAAGCTGAATTTGAACGTTTAGTAGAAGAGCTTGAGTCTAGATTAAATAAGGTAGAGTCTAGATTAACTAACGTAAGATCTAAAGTTGAAACTGCATCGAACTTTGCCAGGTCTAATGGTATATATTGGAGTAATAGACCTCGGCACTTTTTCAGTGCAAAAGAGGCTGAAAAATCTATAAGCTTCGCTAGAGAGATATTAGACTTGTCAAAAGAGTATTAATACTTAAATTACTTGAATTATGCCTTGATCGCATTTTTATTGCTTTTGTGTTTACCTGATTTAGCTGTAATAATGGTGTTAACAGATCGTAATCTTAATACATCACTCTTTAGCTTATTACTAAAAAAAAATAAGTTAATGCTAACATAAACATAAAAAACGCAGTATTATTACTTTTACCTTTACCTGTTTTAGCTGGAGCTATAACAATGGTGTTAACAATTCGTAAATTTAACACATCATTCTTTGAAGTTGCAGGAGGTGGTGATCCAATCTTATATAAACACCTTTTCTGATTCTTCGATCACCCAGAGGTTAAACTTGTAAGCCTCTTAACATTGCTGTATGCTGGTAAAGCTTCGTATAAAATAATATACAATCTTAAATACTCCATCTATATTATAAAAAGTATAATAAATAATGACATAGTTAAAAAATTAAGATGAAGAAGTAAATCAGCAGGTAACATTGTTAAATATAATAATGGAACCTTAGAGACTATAGGCAATGATGTCTATAGGTCTATTAGGTTTTGTTGTTTGAAGCCATCACATGTACAGTGTTGGTTTAGACGTGGATAAATTTGAGTTCACGGGAAAAATCTTGCACTATCTCTTTAATTACTACTATAAGAGCTATTTTTTTTGCTATATATATAGTTTTATTTTATTTTGGTAATGTAATCTAATGTAATACCATATTATTTTACATAATTTATATTAATAGTGTAAACCTATATTACTTAGGCGATATGCAATCGTGCTTTTCTTTTCCTTTACTATACAAATATACGTAAATAAAGGTAATGATGGAATTGGTAGACATGAATAGCTTAGGACTATTTGATTTTTAAATCTTATCCGTTCAAGTCGGATTTACATTAATGGTTACACTTTTACAATTTATTGTAAAAATTAGGCGATAGTTATATGCTATTTATAGTATATAAGTCTGCATTATTATATTAGCCAAAGGCTTTATATTTTATGCCTGCTTTGGTTTGTAGGCTAGACCTATTTTGGTCGGTATGACAGACCTACTTTTGTCGGTGTTCTAATATATACATATTACTTAAACCTAAGTAGATTAAAAAAAAAGTTTAGATGTACTTCACTAGGTCTTTAAGTTTAAAATAATTATTTTATCATATGAGAATTTTTAAAAGTCAACCTTTAATTAGTTCAGTGAATGGGTATTTAATCGATTCGCCACAACCTTCAAATATAAGTTATTTATGAAATTTCGGTTCCTTACTTGGTTTTTGTTTGGGTATACAAATAATAACAGGTGTAACATTAGCAATGCATTACAATCCTAGTGTATTAGAAGCATTTAATTCAGTTGAACATATAATGAGAGACGTGAATAACGGATGATTAATACGTTACTTACACTCAAATACAGCATCGGCCTTTTTCTTTTTAGTTTACCTACACATAGGTAGAGGTTTATACTACGGATCTTACAGAGCTCCAAGAACATTAGTATGAACAATAGGTGTTGTAATATTTATATTAATGATGGCCACAGCCTTTCTGGGTTACGAACATAGCCCAAAATGACGTAAATACAACAGTACTAATGTAAATCGGAAATTTAGCCAGTCTAAACTAGTAAGATTTTACTCCACTAATAATAATATATGCAATTCTAAAATACTTAATAATTTCTTAATAGATAAGCAACTAAAACCCGTAATATCTTATGAAGATTTAAATTTAAGAGAAACCAAGGAAAGAATAAAAATATATTCAGTAAATAGAAGCTGTGTATATCTTATACTTAATAAAGTTACTTTAGATTATTACATAGGAAGTGCAAGCACTAGTAAAATTTACTCAAGATTTTATAATCATCTAATAGGTTTAACTGGTAGCAAGATAGTAAAGTTATCAGTAAGAAAATACAAACTGGAAAATTTTTCATTTATAATACTAGAAGAGTTTCCTGATATAGTTACAAAGGAAAATAATAAAAGACTGTTAGATTTAGAAGATTTTTACTTAAAATCACTTTTACCTAATTATAATATATTGACCGAGGCTGGTAATACATTTGGTTATAGACATACAGAAATAACTCGTATAAAAATGAAAAGTAATTACAGTGAAGAACGTAGGTTAACGATAGGTAATCTAAATAGAGGCAAGTCTTTATCTCTTACTACAAAAGATAAATTAAGAAAAGCAGCTTGTAATAGATTACCTAGAGTTTTTACTGAAGAAGCTTTACTTAATATGAGAAAATCATGTAAACCTATAGTATTATATAACAAAGATTATACAGTTTATGGTGAATACCCTTCTGTAACAGAAGCTAGTCTTAATTTAAATTGTAGTATTAGAACTATTCATAGAGCATTAAAAAGTGAGAGTAAATTACTCAAAAGACGTTGAATTGTTAAATACGGTAGCTTTATATAAACAATTGTATTACGTTATAGTCCCACAAGTATAAATTTTTATGTAACTTTTAGAAGAAAATAAGTCCTCTTTCATTTTTTTGAATGAGACCTGCGGAGACCTTATCCTCTCCGCTGGAATAAAGTGGAATGACCCGACGGGGTTATTGACAAAGTTAAACACTTTGTTGGCAATGTCAGTGAAAACGATTAAAGAATATTATATAAAATAGTGATTTAAACAAGTTTTATATTATATTTAAGATCGTCGGTTATCTAAATGATCGCGACAGACTGGGTCACTGATGGGTGGCTGAAATGCTGCTTAATGCACAGTCGGAACTATTGATTACATATGTAATCAACAAAATTAACGAATTCAAAGTTATTTTGGTCCATAATAGTGTTAGTTTGTATATATTTATTAGAATACCAGGGTTAGCTACAGTTTTAGAATGGTTAGGTTTAGATACTTCGGATGATTTAGAATCCGATACTTCTAGTACTGATACCTCTACAACTAACCCCCCCCCTGAATCTTCTCCCTCTAAATCTTCTGATTCTTACGAACAAGCTGTAGGTGGGGGCAGAAGAGTCTGACAATTCGGAGTATTAATAAAAAAAAAAATATATAACCTTATGGATATGTTTGTATGTATTACCTTATGGTCAAATGAGTTTATGAGGTGCTACAGTTATTACTAACCTTATGAGTGCAATACCATGAGTAGGACAAGATATAGTTGAGTCAATAAATTTTACGAACAATAATTTAGCAGATAACTACCTATGTAGCATATTACCTACAATAGGTACTGTTAATGTTAATGCATTAAAAAAAGGAAATAAAAGTGTGAGATATAATAAAGAAAAAATACTTATCTATACCTCCTTCATTTTTATCTTTTTTAGTGGGATTAATTGATGGAGATGGTTATATACAAATAACAAAGACAAGTAAAGGATTTATTGCTATAAAGCTTGTAATATCTATACATCTAAATGATATTTCTACTTTACAATATATACATTCTGTTTTACCTTTAGGAAAAATAACTATATATAAAGATAATAAAAGCCCAACTTGTAAATTAATTATTAACAAAACTGATTTGCAAGAAGTTCTTTTTCCACTATTAATATATCATAATATATATTTCTTAACTGAAACTAGAAACAACCAGTTTAACACTGCAATGGTAATATTAAAAGAAGAGATAAAAAATTTTGAAAATATACCAAACTTAAATACTCTAAGTAAAACATTTGAATTACCTAGTAGTCCTAGAGATTACCTTAAATTAAATTTCTTTAAAAATTGAGTAGTAGGTTTTTCAATGGCAGAAGGATCCTTTTTTATGAAAAGTAATTTAGATGGTTGTTTTCAATTGAAACAAAGAATGCATATTAATTTATTTGAATCATTTAGACTGTTATTTAGCACAACTAGAAAAATAGATATCGAAAAAAGTACGTACTGTCAATTTTCTGTTTCTTCTAAAACAGATATACAATCAGTGATATCTTTTTTTTCTTTTTCAGGTTTACATGCTTTAATTGGACTTAAAGGAATTTCTTACGCAAAATGATTAAATTATTTAAGAATTAGTAAGCGCTATGAAAATCTTCATTATCCTCTAAAGAAATAGAAACATAATCCACACTTTTATTAATCGTAAAAATGGGCTCCTTAAAATGGTAACATTTTAAAGGCAAATGGGGAGAATTGCAAGGACATCTGTAAATAACAACCTCTGGTTTATAGATTATTTGCAGCGGAGCTTTATTCGGTAGACTTTTAATATTAAAAGTGAATAAAGAACGTTCAACGACTAACAAGTGAGTAAAACCAACAATAAGCTTGACACGAGTACCCCACAACCAATTAATATTTTATACAAATTGGTTGAAGACATAGTCTAAACACCGGATATATATAAAACTGGTGAGAGTGAAGGTTAAATACTTCACTTAAACGAGTATTGATCGTTTAATTCGTCATTTGAGGAGGTTTTTCAGTTAATAACGCAACTTTAAACAGATTTTTTGCATTACACTTTGTATTACCTTTCGTATTAGCTGCATTAGCTTTAATGCACTTAATCGCATTACATGATAGTGCAGGTTCAGGTAATCCATTAGGTGTATCAGGTAATTACGATAGATTACCTTTTGCTCCATACTTCATATTTAAGGATTTAATTACTATATTCTTATTTTATAGTAGTATTATCAGTATTTGTTTTCTTCATGCCTAATGTATTAGGTGATAGTGATAACTATATTATGGCTAATCCAATGCAGACTCCACCTGCTATAGTACCTGAATGATATTTATTACCATTTTATGCTATATTAAGATCTATACCTAATAAATTACTTGGTGTTATAGCTATGTTTGCTGCAATATTAATATTATTAGTTATGCCATTTACAGATTTAGGTAGAAGTAGAGGTTTACAATTTAGACCTTTAAGTAAAATAGCTTTCTTTATATTTGTAGCTAACTTTTTAATATTAATGCAAATAGGAGCTAAACACGTTGAAACACCATTTATAGAATTTGGTCAAATAAGTACAGTTTTATACTTTTCACATTTCTTAATAATAGTACCTTTAGTTAGTTTAATTGAGAATACTTTAGTTGACGTACAAACTAAAAGTGTGGGAAAGTAACGTCTGGTACCGGAGGTAATCAATTGAATTATTTCTTTATAACTTTATTTATAAAATTTTTTTATTCCGCCAGTAAAAATAATTACTTTTGAATTTTTGTAGTAATGTTTATCTTATTTAAGATTACACCTTTTCTAACCGATTATAATGTATTATGATGCGTAGACGGCCTTAGTGATGAAGAGCGTTTAGCTTGACAAAATAAGGTTGTAAAAGTTAAAAATGACTACGAATACTGACTAAACGACGTTAAGGGGTGTGAAAATAATTTGAAATATCTAGAGGAAAATAAACATACTATGAGCCAAGATAGTTATTTAGCACAAAAAGCTGAAGATGAAGAGTTCTTGAAACTTAGCATTAGAAATATGCGTCAAGAAGAACGTATGTTAAAATTGTTACAAGAGCAAGGTCATACAGTTACTTCATCTACTACTTCCGGTACTACCAGAAATATTTCAGAAGTATCTGGTTCTAACGAACAAGGTCCTTCTAAAAGATAATATCCGTTGTTATTTACTATTATTTCTATAACAAAAAAAAAAAAAAAAAAATTGGATACTTGCATAGTGTAATAAATGATAGAAACTTATTTTTAAACCAGTTGAATTTTACCCTTTGAATATAACGATTATTATTTGATAATAATGCAAAAGTTATAGGTATATTGTACCTATTCTATAACTTATCTTTACATTTTTAGTACGTAGATAATATTAAATTTTTGTACTTTCTATTAGTATTGTAAAGTAAAATATAATATATTATCTTTACACCTACAACATACTAAACTTAAAAATACATACTTAATTTATCTCAAATGTACTTTTCTATTTATTAGATTACTACAACTTTTTTGCGCATAAACATGTTTAAACAGACAATATTTAGATATATATATTTAGAGGTATATACTTAAGTTTTATATTACATGTATATATTCTAAATAAGATATTTAAGTAATGTATATATATACTCCTTTTAAGGTCCCGGTTTAATTACACTTAGTCACATGTATTTGCTTTTTTAACTATTTTCTGTTAATTTAACAAATTAAAGACAATTACTATTATTTTTTATTTATCATGATTCAATTATTTACATTTATATCCTTTTTTAGGATTGGTTCTGGGTTTCGTTATATTAATTTTTAATGTAACACTTTTAGCTTTTTTTTAATATAAGTTTTACACATTTAGTTAAAATTAGTTATAATAAAGTTATTAACTTTATTAAGATTAGGAAGTTTAATATAATTACTTCCTTCTTATTTTACCTTCTCCTTTTTGTACCTTTTAGTTATATGTTGTGTTTATTGGGTCTAAAAATATATATACCTTTGGTTTCTGGTATATATGCTTGTATATTTGCTACTGTTTCACTATTTATACATAACAAATCATATTTATTAAGTTTTATTAATTATGTATTTTATTTTTACTTATTCAATACTTGTGGTATATCTTATGTTCATTATCAATAATTCAGGTTTATTTTTATCTTAATATCCCTTTGCCTTTACTAATGGAAGTTGGTATTAATAATGAATCTATTAATATATTTAATAAAATAGCATTACTTATGAATAACGATAGTGATTCTTCATCTTCTAATAGTAGTATATTTATATTACACTCTCCTAGTCCTACTCCACCCCCTCCGCCTAACCCTGAACAAGTATTATGAGATAAAAGATTAGATTCCCATCTTAATGCCAGAAAATTAGATAAGCTAAAATGTGATCTTCTAAAGCAGATTTTAATTAAGCATCATATACCTACGGATCTTCATAATAATATGCTTGGCCCTGTTAGATATCACCACTTTAGATGAATTTATTAATTATATGAATTCACGCCGTACGGTAGAACGTAGCACATTCTATGATAGAAGAGGTGGATGAGCTAATAGAAGATAGTAATAAAAAAAAAAAAAAAATGTACTTTTTTCAATTGTCGTAATTCGTTATACCTATATATGCGCCTAAGTTAATTTCTATTAAACTTAGGTTTTTTTTGTATTTTAGCTCATTTATTAATGCTTTACTTATTTGTATTAGCAGGTAAAAATGTTATCAGCTAATATATTAAAGTCTTTGTGAATATTTTAGATTTAGTTTACCCCCTTTCTTATTTACATAAGTATTACTATTGTTCCTTGTCCTGTTAATATATTATTTATAAATTTTGTTTTTTAAGCTATCTGTGGTAAATTAATATTTATTTCTTTTTTTAAGCAGAGTGATGTCTTCAATACTTTTATTATGTGATATAGATTAGTTAGCACTTGCGCCATATAATGTGCTTTGTAATTTACTATGCTGTATATCTGTAAGTGGATCCCCTAACTGGTTAAAGAGTTGAAACCTATAAAGTAAGTATACGATACTTTTATAATATTATTCAGCCTAATATATATAATGCTAATTAGATACCTTATTTTTTTTTTTACCTCGTGTATTTATCCCTTTTTTATACCGCTACGTGCTAAAAACATTTATAATTACATACGGCATTCTCATTTTTATCCGTATTTCGTCTATTATAAGTATAAAACTAAGTACAGTAGGTTTAAACTCATCCCACTTTACTCTAGTTAAACTATATCTTTATAACTTTCTGGTAATATATATATATATTTTTTATATACTAAATACACTAAAAAAAACTTTATTAAAGAAAGAAACACTTATGTAAGTACTGTAATACCTAATATTACTTATATAATACCTACTTATATTTATTGTTCCTGTGTTTAATGTAACTTTTATTACCTTAACTTGTCTTGTGGTTGATTATTTTTTTTTTATTAACTCATCTTTCGTAGTGTTTATATATAAGTATTAAAGTTAATGTATTGTTGATTGCGGTATTTTCATATCAATTTATACTTAAATTTATAGCTAAGTATACTAATAAGCCCTTTAGATAAAAAAAAAAAAAGTATTAGTTATTTCCTGGTTTTAGTAAGGTTAGCTATATAATGTTTACTTTTTAAAGTACATAGGACATATTTATCTAAAAGTAAATAACATATAAAAAAAAAAAAATAAAAGTTATAAAAGTACAAGTCTATTTAATGTAACTTCCACGTGATGCTTTATATGAAAGGGTTGTTCACATTAAGATAAATAATAGTATTTAAACTTAATAGAGAAATATCTCTGTACGTAAAATACTTCCTAAAACAACTTAAATTATCTTACTGTATTTAATGTTTTACCTTTATTGTCCTCATCTTTTTTTTTTTTTTAATTGTGTAACTTTAACTTTTTTCGCTACGTGCTAAACTTATTAAAGCAAATAATATTATTATTAATAAATTATTATCTATAACATATAGGTAAGGTATTAAAATATAAAAAGTTAAACCTACTAAAATATATAGTGCATATGATGTGATAACACCTGTGTCTAGCTTTGATATTTTACTACTTAGACTAACTAAACCTTTTTCTAGACCATAAGGACCTATTAATTCTATAGAACCTTTGTCAAGAACTTTAGTTGTTTGTCCTCCTAATTTTAAAACCATATCTGTTATGTATCTGTTATAAAATAACTCAACTAGGAAACGTTGGTTAAAGAAACTAAATACATTGTAACCAAATCTAGATAGTTTAAAGTGTGTAAGTACTTTAGGTATAAATTCTGATAATACTAGAGATAAAATACTTAATGAAACAGTAAATATTAAAGGTAATATTTTAAATAATGTAGGCACAGCAAATTCAGTATCTAGCAGTATTTCATGTAAAGGGTGAATAAATAAACTGTTATCCGTAAAGAAACTAGTACCTAAACCTATGAATATATCTTTAGTAATATAACCAAAGAATATAGAGAAAAACAGCTAATATAATTAAGGGTAAACTCATAAAAAATGTCTCCTTCATGAGCGTGTTTGTAATTTTATTAAAGGCCCATTAGGATTAGTTAAGAATGTTAAGTATAAAACTTTAACTGAATAGAGAGTAGTAAACATTGCACCTATTGTTGAAACAAAGTATACAGCTGTACCAGAGAAGTAATATTGACCGTATGCAGACTCAATAATAAAATCTTTAGAATAGAACCCTGTCATAAAAGGAAAGGCGACTAAGCTCAATGAGGCAATTAACATAACCGAATATGTTAAAGGTAAGAAAGCTCTTAGTCCTCCGTATTTTCTAAAATCTTGATTATCTGCTACTGCGTGTATAACAGCACCAGCACCTAAGAATAAAAGTGCTTTTATAGAAAGCATGATTAACTAGATGAAATAATGCTATATTATAAGAAGATAAACCTACTGCTATAACCATCATCCCCAGTTGACTCATTGTAGAATAGGCTATAACCTTTTTAATATCTTGTTGGAATAAACCAATAAGAGAACTAAATATAGTTGTAACAGCTCCTAATCATAAACAAAGTACTAAGACTGTGTTACTATATTTCTATTAAAGGAGAACTACGCATTAATAAGTATACTCCAGCAGTAACCATAGTTGCGGCGTGTATTAAAGCAGAAACTGGTGTAGGACCCTCCATGGCCATAGGTAATCAGATATGTAATCCTACCTGTGAACTTTTAGCCATAGCACCTATTAATAAACAAATACCAACTAGTGTTACTATATTATCACTTACAAATGGTGCAGTTGAAAAAACTGTAGCATAGTCCAGATTACCAAAAGATCATATTATAGCAAACATACCTATAGTTAAAAAACAATCTCCTACTCTATTAGTTAAGAAAGCAGATAAAGAACTTTGGTTAGCGGCTATTCTAGTAAATCAGAAACTAACTAGTAAATAAGAACACACTCCTACTCCTTCTCATCCTACAAAACATTAGTAGAAAGTTATTTGCTGTTACAAGTATTATCATCATAAAAGTGAATAAACTTAAGTAACTAAAAAATCTTTGGTTGTGAGGATCACTACTCATATATCCTATAGAATATAAGTGTACTAATGAAGATACAATAAGCACAGGTATTAACATTGATACTGTTAAAGAATCGAAGTTAAAACTTCATAAAACATTTAAGGACTCTGAATCGATTCATCTAAATAATTGAATGGAAACAGGTGCATTATTCATACCTACTTCAAAAAAAGCTAAAATAGAAAGAGCAGTAGTAGTAAAAACTGATAAACATGTTATTAATTGAGCTCCACTAACTCCTACTTTTCTTCCAAAAAACCCAGAAACAATTGAACCTAATAAAGGTAATATTATTATGGCTAAATACATTATTTAAATTCTATTGCAACACTTCCTCTTAATCTATAAAATGCCACTAAGATACCTAACCCTATAGCTGATTCTGCTCCAGCTATTGATATTATGTATATTGCGTATGTTTGACCTAATATATCGTCAAAACTAAGTGAACCTAATAAAATTAAAAATGTAATAGCTAATAACATTATTTCAATTGAAATAAGCATAAGTATAATATTTCTTCTATTTAAAACAAATCCTAGTATACCTATTAAAAAAAGTATTAATGATAAATTCATAATTGTAATATAACTATAAAGAGTAAACGTAGTAATAAATAACCGTTAATTTGTATTAGTATTCGTATTAGTATTAATATTAGTATTATAGTCACTTAAAACAGTAAGGACAGTAACGTCATTAGCTTGTCTAAAATGAGGGGTTCTTTGTATAGGTAATCCTCTACTTAAAATAGCCCTTCTTTGATCTACAAAATCCAAGCTAAAATTATTAACATTTATTAATAAATCACCTTGACTATTAATACCCACACGAGAACCAGGAACATCATTTCTTGTATAAAGAATACCAGTTACACCATTTATTTCTCTAATTGACGATGTTATATTTGGAAAAAGACCTAGCATACGTATACCAGTGGTGTCATTTCTGTCTATTAAAAATGGGTGATATCTTGATCCAACAAAATGTTGTTGAAAAACTAAGTTTAACGGTATTGTATTATCATTTTGTCTCCTTTCAAAATCTGCTTGAGTGTCAAGTAAACTACTAACACGTATAGTGCTTACAGTTTGACTCTCCTCCGCAAATAATTCAAAGGCTAATAAAGTTAAAGTAACAATTATAAGATCATCACTAGTAATATATATGTTTAAATAATCAAATTGTATGCTATTTAAATAACCCATTATGTTACCAAAGAAGTGGTGTAAATTTGTGAATAAACTTTGCGTGGATAAAATTTTCATGAATAAAAAAAATCAATTTTAGTAAACGACGTAACCAAAAAGAAAAATAATATATTACCAATGTAATATATTACTAATGTATAATGTCACATATACATTACTAATGTAAATTATACATCCTAACAAAAAGGAGTACATATTTTTTTTTTGTTTTTCCCTTTTAAGAAGTATACTAAGAACCTCAGTAATAAACTGATAAGAATAAGAATAATCATACAACATCTACAAAATGTCAGTATAATATACCGGCTTCTAAACCTAAGTGATGATTTTCAGTTAAGTGGTAGGCTAATAAACGTCAGAATCCTACACCTATAAATATTGTACCAATTATAACATGTAAACCGTGAACAAAATATGTTAAATTAAAGGCTCTTTATCCTTTATTTCCACACCTTATCGGTGTGGTTCAGACTATGTCATCAATAATACTAATGCTTACAAAAACATGTATTTATTATTGCGGGGTTTTCGTGGTAGGATTATTGTAAATAAAGTACTCACCTACTAGTCGTTGAACCTTCGTATATCCCTTTGAAGTTTTATTTGATATACGCTTGGCTGCAAATTGTCCTTTATACCTTTCATATGAGGTAAGTTAGGAGTTCCATGCAATTTACCCCGTTTTCCTGTGTAGGGTAAGGAATTATTTACCCACAGGTATCTCCAATTACGGAAGGAGAAACTACTAATAACAATCAAACAAAAACTATAACTTTCTACCACTATTCATATTCTTTTTTATAAACATTATCTTTTCTCTACCTTCCTTAGTTAAATGTATATTATTTTTTATTAAACTAGATACTTTACAGAAGTCATTAAAGTCTAACCGCTTAATACCTATAATGGGATTAAATGTAAAAAAAATATACAATACGGTTCAAAATGTCTTGATGTTTATAAACAACAAAATTAACTACATTAGGTCTCGTAGATGGTATTTCTAGGTTTCCACAAGAAAAATAATCTCTTATTACACCCATTAAATGTCCATCACGAGAATGTTGGCTAATAGAGAACGCAAGTGCAACTTGAGTAATAGATGATCTAATATAAAAGTTACCTTCACCTTCAACAAAACCCAATAACCACTTTTCAGATTCTATTCTTTGTGAAGTAATAACCGGTCTTTCAACAGGTTTAATATTCTTCACTTCAGGAAAAAGTTCTTTTAAAATATTAGATAAACCGGTATTCATAGAAGATTTTATAGATAAAACTTCAATTATATTATTACGGCTTAAACTTTTATTGTTTGTCATTAAATCAACTACAGAACAAAAAAAGTAAGAAGTCCGCCTTTTTTTGAGTCAATAAAGCATATTTTTTAAAATGAGGAATAACAATATTTTTTAAATCTTCTAAACGTTGTACTGTATAAATCGCACTAGGTCTACCAGAACGTATTCTTTCTGTTATATTACCTACTCCAAAAAAAGACTTTATTGATTTCAATAGTTCTATATCTTTTTTATGCAGTTCTATTGTAAATACTGGTATAACACGTATACCATGTTTTCTTTTGAGGTCTTTACCTATTTTTACTGAGAAAGATCCTTCTGCATCAGAAAAGCCTGTTATTCAGTAAGGAGAAAGTTTATTTGTAGTTGATATAGTATTTGTCTTTATGTTATTAATAGGGGCTACAGTTAACCCAGTTCCAAAATAGAAACATGATCCAAAGGCACCATCTGATAAAGTGAATGAAGAAACTGAATATTCTACACCTTGGAATGCAGTAAATATTAAAGCTAAAACTATAGTAAACATTGCTCCGTATAGAGCTCCGTTTCTATTTCCTTGTATTAAGGAATGGTGAGAATAAGTAATAGTAACACCACTGGCTAATAATAGAACAGTATTAAGTAATGGTAATTCGAAAGCATTAATTGCTTCTATACCCATAGGAGGTCATTGTGCTCCCAGTTCTACAGTAGGTGATAATGCGCTATGAAAATAAGCTCAGAATATAGCTAAGAAAAATAAACCTTCACTAACTATAAATAAAGCTACTCCCATATTTATTCCTCTTTGTACAGCTAAAGTATGATTACCTAAGTAAGTTCCTTCTGAAACAACGTCTCTGAATCAGAAAAACATACTTGACATTACTAAAATTAATGCACATGCTAATCAAAACCCTGCATTAGAGAAACCATGCATTGTTAATACACCAGAAAGAGTTAAAGTTAATAGACTAATACAAGTAAATAATGGTCAAGGAGAAGGAGATACTAAATGAAAAGGATGTCCTTGAAAAGCACTTCTATTTAAATTTGACATAAAAATTATAAAAAATTCTAAATACAAATATGTTTAGCGCGCAGCGAGCGCGTAACGAGATATAAAGCACACAATAATATGGTTAATATTATTCTTCTACTTTTTCTCTTTTTTTTTCTTCTATGGATATAACTAAGCCAGTTTAAGTAATTGTATATAAAACTAAAATAAAACTTAATATAGGACTTTTTTTTTTCATTTTAATCACACACTCACACACAAAGTGTGTGTGAGTGTGTTAATGTAATCTCTGCTTAAGACCAAAGCTTTAGCTTTTATAAGTATATGTACCAAGTACTGGACTTTGCAACGACATTAAAAATATCGTAATACAATATATATCACACAGATTCAGAAAGGAGAAAAAAAAATAAATTGCTAATATATGTATATTATACTTTTTTTATACTTAATTTAACGAATATAAAGATATAATCTCATTAAAGACTCGAACTTTAATCTGGATTTTAGGAGAATCTTGTTTTACCATTAAACTAATGAGAGTACTTTTTTATTTTTTTATTTGTTCTATCTATAGCAAAAAAACACGACGGTTTGTACTTAATGTAAATCTAGTGCGTCTTTTATGTATGAACAAGATAAAACTATAAATACTTGAGCTTGTATGAAAGCAATACCTAATTCTAAACCAGAGAATGCTATAATAAATGCTAAAGGAAAGAATCCTAAAAAGAAGAATATGAAACCTGAAGTCATTATGTTATAAGTAAATCCACTTAAGATATTTAAAAGCATATGACCTGATAGTATATTAGCAGCTAATCTTAAACCTAATGATACATTTCTAGCTAAGTAAGATATAAATTCTATTAATACTAGTAAAGGTAATAACCCTAATGGACAACCAGCAGGAACAAATAGAGAAAAAAATTCTAAACCGTGTTTACTGAATCCTAATATAGTTGCACCTAATACTATTGTGAAACTTAAAGAGAAAGTTAATACAAAATGACTTGTTGAAGCAAAACTGTAAGGAACCATTCCTATTAAATTATTTACTAAGATAAATAAGAATAATACATACATAAATGGAAAGTAAACTTGACCTTTTTTGTTATTTATTTGACCTACTACTATACTGTGCACAGTTGCGTATATAGATTCTTGATATACTGATCAGGCATTTGATACTACTCTATTGTTGTTATTAGATAAAAGGCTAATAACGAAAACTAATAATCCGGCTATTGTTAAGTATAGTCCTATGTTTGTTAAAGAGATAGAAAGATTACCTAATACAGGTGCGTCTAGGCTTATAAGATTCCTTATCTCAAATTGGTCTAATGGACTTATTATATTTGTAAAATTATACATGAAAAAAAAAAATGTTTATGTTTATTTAAATAAAAAATCTAGCGCACACTACGTTTATATTAAAAGTAGGGAGAAGATACATGACATGATATTACATTAAAAATAAATAATGTAATAAATTATAATTTGCTAATAAAGACACGTGTAGTGAATAAACGAACAAATCTAGGTAATATGTATTTAGAAAATACGTATATTAATGTGGCAATAATTGCAAATGCAAATGTTACTTGATTTATAAAATAAAATGGAACTAATTGAGGCATAAGATAAAAAATAATAGTAATTGTCTTTAATTTGTTAAATTAACAGAAAAAAGTTAAAGAAAGCAAATACATGTGACTAAGTGTAGCAAAACCGGGACCTTTAAAGGAGTATATATATTTTTATTTTGTTATTGTTTCTTTTTGGTAAAAATAGCTATAAAAACTTTATGATTTAGCTTTGTAATGGTAAACTTACAAATGAGTGAGGTTTAGGTGGACTGTTTAAACACCACTCTAAACTACTGTACGCTCTATTTAATAAACTTTGTAAGTAATCTGTATAAAACTGAGGAGTTAATCATGGGTATCTAGATACACTTTTACCTTCAACTAATTGAAGATATACAATGTATAAGAATAATCATGTAGCTACAACAGAGATTATAGATCCAAAACTACTTATTAAGTTTCATCCGGCAAAAGCGTCAGGGTAATCACTAATTCTTCTTGGCATACCTTGTAGACCTAAGAAGTGTTGAGGGAAGAATGTAACATTAACACCTATAAATAATATTCAGAAATGAACTTTACTTAACATTATGTTATAATCTAAACCTAACATTTTAGGTATTCAGAAGTATCAACCACTAAATAATGCAAATACAGCACCCATACTTAACACATAGTGGAAATGTGCTACAACGTAGTAAGTGTCATGAAATGCTATATCTAATGATGCGTTAGCTAAAACTACTCCTGATAATCCTCCTACAGTAAACATAAACACAAACCCTAATGCAAATAACATTGTAGGTGTTAAGTGTAATGATCCACCGTAACAAGTAGCTAATCAACTGAATATTTTTATACCGGTAGGTACTGCTATTATTAATGTTGCAGCTGTGAAATATGCCCTTGTATCGACATCTAATCCTACACTATACATGTGGTGGCTTCAAACAACGAAACCTAATACTCCAATTGACATCATTGCGTATACCATACCTAAATATCCGAAGATAGACTTGTTAGAACTAGCCGAGATTGTCGTACTTATTATACCGAAACCGGGTATAATTAATATGTAAACCTCTGGGTGACCGAAGAATCAGAAAAGGTGTTGGTATAATATTGGATCACCACCTCCTGCAACTTCAAAGAATGATGTGTTAAAATTACGATCTGTTAACACCATTGTTATAGCTCCAGCTAAAACAGGTAAAGATAAAAGTAATAATACTGCAGTAACCACAACTGCTCATCCGAATAAGGCTAATTTGTGTAATCTTATTCCTGGGCTTCTCATATTCAATATTGTTGTTATGAAATTCATAGCTCCCAACAGACTACTTATCCCTGATAAGTGAAGAGCAAATATAGCTAGATCTACACTAGGCCCACTGTGGCTTTGTATACCTGATAATGGAGGGTATAATGTTCAACCTGTACCTGCTCCATTTTCTATAGTAGCTGCAAATAAAAACAGTATAAGACTAGGAGGTAATAATCAAAAAACTAATGTTGTTTAGTCTAGGGAATGCCATGTCCGGTCCACCTACTAATAGAGGAAGTAGGAAATTACCAAATCCTCCTATCATTGCAGGCATAACCATAAAGAAAATCATTAAAATGGCGTGTGCTGTAATTATACTATTGTACAATTGGTTGTCTGCTATGTACTGCACACCCGGTCCAGATAATTCAAGTCTTATTAAAACTGAAAAAGCTGTTCCAAGTAAACCTGAAAAAAGAGAAAATATAAGGTATAATGTACCTATATCTTTTGCATTACTTGATAAGAATCATCTTTCTAATCAAAGGGTAATTTTCGATTCGCTTAGTTCTAAGCTTCTACCGTTTGATTCTAATTTCATTGCATATGTTGTATTAATTGAAGAGGTAATTTTATGCATATAAAATTAATATCTAAATATTGTCTATTTAAACATGAAAAAAAGTTATAATAATTTAGTTTGTTAAATTCAAACTCATATTAAGTAAGTAATAATACTTTACTTAAATTTTAGCTATTTTATTTGAAATCATATAACTACGATTAAAAAATCACATATTTTACCTTAAAGAAGAATTGTCTAGCCTTTAGAAGTACGTATATTAATACGGCAAAAATAGCAAATGCAAATATTACTTCATAAAAAAACGGTACTAATTGAGGCACATGAAAAAAAAAAAGTAATTATTTCCTTATTTGTTAAGCTAGCATAAATAAAAGTAAATGTCCCTAATTTATTAAGCTAGCAGATGTTATTTAGGTGGGCCATGTCAATAAGTGTAATTAAACCGTAATTTTTAAAAGTATTATGCGTATGTATAATTACTTATATATAATATAATATAATATAATATAATATAATATAATATATATATAATATAATATAATATAATATAATATAATATAATATTACTTACTATTATAAATTATATAAATTAATTTTTTTTTTTTTAGCACTGTGTAGTTTGCTTGTCTACTTTCTATTTTGTGTGGTTTACTTGTCTACTATCTATTGATAATGCATTTTTACCTAGTTCAAAGGCAAAACCTAAAGTTAAAACTAAAAAAAATAAAAGCATTATTATTAAACCAAATATACCGTTGGCGTAGGCACTTACAACGTAAGGGTATACTAAAAGTATTTCTAAGTCAAATAATAAAAATAATAAAGCAAATATGAAAAATGATATACTGAATTCACTTCTATTTTGTCCTAAGAATGAATGGAATCCACACTCAAAGGCACTGTCTTTTTCTTCGTACGGGTTATGTGGGGCAAAAATTAAATTTACAGCTAACAATATTATAGCTAATATAGGTATAAAAATAAGAAAAAATGTTTGACTTGTCATTTAAGCTTTAAATAATATAAGACTAAGAATACTAACTATATTAAATCATTCTCCAGGTATATATATAAATAATATAAGTAGGAGAGTTAAGACAGAAATAGTGCTACTTAATGCACTGTTTATTGTAATATTGCTTGGATTAAATTCCACACGGCTGGCGTTAAGACTATTAGCTGTGTCCTCTTTATTCCTAAAAGAAGCGGGATTGATATAAGCAACTAGATTTAAATTCTTCACTGAAGGATTAATTTTGTAATCGTCTTTAAAGAAGAAAATTTGTTTTATTAAACTAAGATAATAACCAGCTCCTATAACACTAGTTAATATTGCTACAAGAGTTATAAATACGTAACCGTTATCTAAAGCAGCACTTAAAACCATCTGTTTAGCAAAGAATCCTATTAGAGGAGGAACTCCTACAAATGAAAATAAAGTAATGGCTAAACTTATAGCTATATAAGGATTAATGTAAAAGTAACCTTTTATTTGATTAATAAGCTGTATAGGTGAATTATTAAGATCAAGTAAATTCTTGTATTCTTTATCTTTATATACATGTAAATATAAAGTATATCCTATAGTAACTAATATAATAAACGCGTTTAAGTTTGAGATAGAGTATTGTAATATATAGAAAATATATGCTTGTATAGATTCTGCTTTATTAATAGTTAAGGCTAATAGTATAAACCCTACATGGCTAATAGTACTATACGCAAATAATCTTTTTATTCTAAATTGTGTTAAACCTAGAACAGACCCTATAACTAGAGAAAATAAACTACTTAACAATAATATATTTTTTCAAGAAAAGTTTAAGTAAGAATACTCTGTGTAGAATACTAATTCTAAGAAAAAAGCGAATATTGATATTTTAGCCACAATAGCTACATAAGTAGTAACTATTGTAGGTATTCCGTCATAAACATCAGGAGATCAAAAGTGGAAGGGAGCAGCACTTACTTTAAACAGGAATCCTACTGATAATATTATTAAAGACAAGTGTAGATAATATGGTTGGTATCAGTATGTAAGACTAGTTAAGTCCTCTATTTCACTAATGCTGCTTATAACATATATGTTATCTAAATTAGTAGTACCAGAATTAACATATAATAAGGCTGAACCTAATAAAATAAAACAAGATGATAATCCTCCTAATAAGAAATAAGTTAATCCACTAGCAGTTGCTGATTCTGAATCTCTATATAAAGTAGAAAGTATATAAAGACCATAACTTTGTAATTCTATAGACAAGAAAACAGAAATTAAGTCAGCCGTACTCATTAAAAATACGGCTCCACATAAAATAAACACTATTATAAGCGCATATTCTATAATACGAAACTGTTCAGATGTTTTGTTTGAAATAGAGTTTTTATTATATGTTAATTTAGTAGTTAACAGTTTATAAAAAGATGATTGTTCTTTTATAAAAACTTTTCTAGGGTAGAAAGCAGTTAATACTAGTATAACGGCACTGATTAAGAATATAAATATATTGAAAGATTGTGTAAATGTTGTAACATTAAACAATCCACCATAGATACCTATACCTTTTTCCAATGCTTTAGTAAATAAATTGTTTAAAGCTAAGTAACTGGCAAAAAGTAAACCAGTTATAACAATTCTGGAAAATAATATTGATTTGTCCCGTCTTAAAGTAACGGCGTTTGAAACTAATAAAGAAATTAATAAAGAAATTAACATTAAAAAAGATACAATTTTTTTTTTAGTTATATATATACAAATAATTATTTGTATGGGAGGATACCCAGACTTGAACTGAGAACCTACTGTGCCACATACAGATGCTCTACCTATTGAGCTATATCCACCTTTTTGGCGCTTTTCGACACATAATTTTCACGCATAACAGTCACTCGCAAAGCGAGATAAAAGCGCTATGTGTGTGTGCGCCTAAAAATTAATTTATCGTTGCTTATGTTGGAGTGATTCGAACACTCAATAGTAAATACCAAAAATTTATGACTTACCGATTAGTCCACAACATATTATAACCTGCTCTTTCCTACGTATTGTGAAGTGAAGTGTAATTAAGTGAATTGTACACCTGTAGCTAATTTCTTTTTTTCATGTGCTAGTTAATGTACTATAGTATAAATGTACTAACGCATAAGTTTAATTTATATGAAGTATTATGCCGGGTATTATCTAGCTATAAAGCGCTTTGCTATCATTAGAAATAATACAGACGTTTGGTTGATAAGCCTCGCACTTTTCTCGTTTTATTATTTAAAATATTGGAAAGATCTGGCTATTAAGGTAAATCCGACTTGAACGGATAAGATTTAAAAATCAAATAGTCCTAAGCTATTCATGTCTACCAATTCCATCATTACCTTTATTTACGCATACTTATATCGCGAAGCGAAAGGAAAGCGCCAAACTAGTATGGTTTTTTACATTACTAATGTAATTTATGTAGAAGTACTATAGTTGTATATCTTGCTAATGTAATTTTGTATATAATTGATATAAATAATACGCATGTCTTATATATCTTACTAATATAAGTTATATAAAGTAATATATATATATTAATAATGTAATTAATATATTATTAATATTATTATACTACTGGTATATACATATATATATTTTTTTTTGCTTTCTTACTACTCCACTATGTTTCTATCTAAATAATCCTTTATATTCATCTTTTACAAACTCATTATAATGGATTTGTGATTCTAAAAACGAACTAGTGTATGATTCAGTTCCAGAGGATTCTTTAAATTCCTCTGTTTTAGCTAAAGCGGAACTAGAAACGGATTTAAATGTTTCTTGCTTAGTGTTATAAAGTCTATCTATAACACCAACTCTTCTACTTAAATCTGCAGCTTGAGAATCAGACATAGTAGCTGGCACGTCTATTGACAAATTACCCGCACTATCTGATGAATAATTAATGTCATGTTTATTTTTTTTACTCATTAAGTTTCTTTATGTAACCACGTAAATTCTGATTTAACCTATCTATTTCTTTGTTAGAGTCCCTTAACTCCTTAGGTGTACTAGGTTGAGAATAAGTTTCTTTTTTATCCTTTTTATTATTAACTGGTTTAAAGTCATTATTACTATTATTGTTATTATTGTTGTTATTATTTTTGGTTAGAATTTCCACCTGAACCTGAACCAGACTATTGTGAAGCACTGGTATTAGCGTTGTTTTTTATCAGAACTAAGTATTTTAACTAAAAAATTTTTTTAATAAGCTTTAGATAATAGAATATAATAAAAATTAAACAGAAATATAAGTAGAAATAAAGAAGTTTAACCTAAACCTAGGAACAAGAAAATAATAATAAATTGGTATACTAAAGGATGATTACTTTTAATAGCTTTATCTCTAAATACAAAGTATAATAAAGCAAATAAGCTAAAAAAAAAAAAGAATTAATATATTAATTATAAAAAAAAATCACCACAACATATATTATAGAAAGATTAATAATAATAAATGAATAAAGTAAGTTGTTTTGTAAAAAAATAATAAGACACGTGTAAATTACATTTAATATTACAGTATTTATTTTATAACTATTAGCTCCTTTAATATATTATTTACTTTTAGCTATATATATAATTTATGTAATGTCAATATTAAAGATTATATAGCTAAACTTACTAAAGCCAGATAATAGCTAATACTTTTCTTTTTTTAAGGGTTTATAAATTAACTTAACTATGATCTTAGTATAAATTTATATGAAAATACCGCAGTCAATAATATATTAACTATAATACTTATATCTAAACACGACGGGTATCGAGTAATGCATTAGCTATAATACTTATATCTAAACACGACGAAAAATTAGTTAATAAAAAAAGTATCGACGACAAGACTAGTTAAGGTAATAAAAGTTACACTAAACACAGTAACAATCATAATTATACATGTAATAATTATATAAGTAACATTAGGTAATACAATACTTACAGAGGTGGTTTTTTCTTGGATTAAACCGTATTATTTTCTTTTTTTTTTTATTGAAGGCTTATTAATGTATTAAAAGTTTTTTTTTTTTGTTAGATAGTTGCTTAAATAATTATAATAGTATTATTTATTATTAATGTTTAATATATAATACAGAGAAGCTTTACCTTTTCTCTTTCTGTCCCGACTTCTTCTAGTACTTTCCCTATTTAGCCTTCTTCTTCTTTGCTCCTTTGATTCACCAAAATGATTACTGTTATTGTTGTTATTATTTTGGTTTGGTCCACCCCCTTGCCCAGGTCCATTTGAAGAACTTGAGTTAGCGCTGTTATTGTTAGAGTTACCTATTCTAAGAAAAAAGTTTTTTAAATAATAATAAGCTTTAGATAACAGTGTACAATAAAAATTAATTAAAAATAATAATATATAAAAAAAAGTAAGCAGAGAAAGAATAATAAAAATTATCAATAAAACTTTATAGGCTTTAGGATAATATTTACTAATCTTAGTATCAAGATAAACTAAGTAATAGATGCTAGATAGACTGAACAAAAATAAAAAAAAGGCACTTAAAACTAAAAAATTACCACAACATATAATTATAGAAAAATTCATAATAATAAATGAATAAAATAACTTGTTTTGTCTAAAAATATATATTAAAATTTGGATATAAAACGCTATATTTATGTGGGCTCTCCAAACTAAGCCACATAAAGCAGCAAAAAAGCCATCATCAGAGCGAATAGTCCTGTCGCTTCTGAAAAGGCAAATCCCAATATGGCATAGGAAAATAATTGTCCTCTTAAAGCTGGGTTTCTTGCTACACCTAATATTAAAGCTCCGAAAACCACACCAATTCCTACCCCAGCACCTATAAGTCCTGTAGTGGCTAATCCTGTCCCTATAATTTTTGCTGCTTGTAACATGATTAAATTAAAAAAAAAAAATCCTTTATGGTAAATACCCTTTAATAATAGTAAAATTAATGTTTTTTGTTATTTTTTTTT
Organism: Sonneratia alba; assembly: GCA_900174645.1. NCBI lineage: Eukaryota > Viridiplantae > Streptophyta > Magnoliopsida > Myrtales > Lythraceae > Sonneratia > Sonneratia alba. Next base: position 8,560 of record FWPY01000095.1, on the reverse strand, counting down.
TTATATAGTTACCTATATATAAAGAGCCAATTTAGGATAATAAAATAGTATAATAAAAATAAATTAATCTTCAAATGGATCAAAAGATGAAAAATCTGTTTGTACCACTTCTGAACTATCTTGCGCATGATACGCAGAATGGTTAGAATTAGATTCTACAGGATTAAGATTTGATGCACCAGTAGCATTATTGTTAGGTGATGAAGCGTTGTTATCACTGGGTGATAGATTATTGTTATCGCTAACACTGTCACTATCACTGTCATGATCACTATCGCTGTCTGTAACTGAAGCTAAATCAAAATACATCGTCTCTTTGGTCACTTAACTGACCAAGAAGATCATCTCTGTGTTCTTGTCACTCACGTAATTCACTGGCTGGTACACCATCAGCTGCGGCTGAATTAGTATCTTCTCTGTAAGCACTACGTATACTAGATTCTTTAGTTGTAAAATAAGTATTCAACCCATCTCTATCCCCATGATATGCGTCCGCTATGTCCGCACTTCTATCTATGTTTCTTCCATCATTGGGATTAACCAATAATGGCATAGATCTAGAGTAATCTCTAATATATACTTTTCTTAGCCCTTTCTTAGTTCTTACAATAAACGAAAATCTTACCATTATTTAAATAAAAAAAGGAGTCTTTAAGGTAATACCTTTAAATTCAGCATAGAAAAAATTATAATTTTCTCATACTATAAAAGAGTGGAGTTAATAAAAGAGTGGAGTTAATAAAAGAGTGGAGTTAATAAAAGAGTGGAGTTAATAAAAATGTTAAGCTCCGTAAGGAATAGGTGACTCGAACACCTAACCTTCCGTGTGTAAAACGGTTGCTCAACCAATTGAGCTAATTCCTTTAAATACTTACACATACATATATATATTACTAAAGAAATTTATAGTTTTTTTTTATTTATTGTTCTTGTAATCAAGAAAGGAATTTTTCAAGTGAGATAGATTCTATAACAATAGGCATAGAACTGTGTAATATACCACATATTTCTGAACATTGTCCAAAGAATGAACCTTCTCTATTAACTAGTACAGATACTTGATTAAGTCTTCCAGGATAAGCATCACATTTAATTCCTAAAGCAGGACAAGCATAAGAATGTATAACATCACCAGAAGAAATAATAAATCTAACATGAGTAAGTTCTGGTAAGATAACTCTGTTGTCAACTTCTAATAATCTTAATCCTCCGTCTTCTAAATCGGAATCGGGTACTAAGTAAGAGTCAAATTCTAATTCTTCGTCGTCGTTGTTAAGAAAATCAGGGTATTGATAGCTTCAGTATCATTGGTGTCCTTCTACAAAAACAGTTAAAGATGGGTCTGTAACTTCATCCATTAAATATAATAATTTAAATGATGGAAATGCAATTAAGATTAAAATTAAAGCAGGAGTAATTGTTCATATTAATTCTATAAGTGTACCATGGTTAAGGTATTTGTTACTTATAGGAGATTTACTATAAACATAATTTCTAATAATTGAAATTAAAATTCAGGCAACACCAAATAAAATAATAACAAGGTAAAACATAATATTATCGTGCAGCTCAACTAAAGCTTCCATTTGAGGACTAGCACTATCTTGGAAATAAACAACCTCATGGTCTAGGTGCGTCACATCTAACAGTAAATAAATTAAAAAAGTTATTCATAAAATAAAAAAGAAAAATATTAATAGTTTTATAATTATCTAAAAAGATCTAAAACATTTATGGTAATATATACTTACAATTTATCGCTAAAATTAAGCTCTTTCAAATATAAGAAAGCGCTTTCTTATTTTTAACAAAGAAAAATCATATTCTTATCCAAGACTTGAACTTGAATCTAGATATTAGAAGTATCCTGCTCTACCATTAAGCTAATAAGAATTAAGAAAAAAAATAATTAATAAATAGCGCTAGCACTTACTTGGTTTTATAAAAAAGGGACAAGAGATACGGAGGAATTGAACCCCGAATTTTCGATTTGCAGTCAAAATGTAGAACCTTCTACTACGTATCCCTTAGTAATGTTTCTTGTTGTCGCATTAGTCACTTACTCGCTATTGTTAATAAAAACTAAGTGTGCGCTGTGTTGGACACGCTGTGTGTGTAGGCATCTAAGAAAAAAATAATCGCCACACCATCTATAGAAATTAGTAATAAAAATATTAAACGTGTACAAGAATCGAACTTGTAACTTTTGTGTCCGTAGCACAATACTCTAACCATTGAGTTAACACGCTTTTATTGCTTAAGTTATAACGCTAGCACTTGCTTCGCTTGCAAAGCGATAATACTAAGCCCTCAAGATGAATTTGAACATCTATCAGAATATTAACAGTATTCCGCTCTACCGTTGAGCTATAAAGGCTTTTATTAATTTTTTCTGTTGCATCATACACACTTTGTGAGTATATGTGAGTGTGTGTAAGTGTGTGTAAGTGATGCGCTATTACCTTACAGTTTATAGGAAGAAAAGGAATTGAACCTTCGACAGCGCTTGGCTATTGAGTTTACAGCTCAACCCATCATACCAACAAATGGAACCTTCCTTTAATTTTTTTTTTTAGGGGGGGGGGGGTGTTGTTAATTTTTATTAATCCCGTGCAATTTCCACTACACGAACCATATTTTCGACTTAACACCAATCAAAGTCACGCATACGAAAAACTATCCAATAAAGTATCTTATAGAACACTTATAAAGAGATCTAAATATTAACTAATTATTAATAGGAAGAATTATTAAATAGCCAAACTTATTGGCGCATACTCCTTTCAGCGCCTGACGAGTGGTTAGTACCTATCTGAGATTAAATTCACCGTGATGTGGTGATTCACGATTACTAGTAATTCCTTATTTATGCAGTCGAGTTTCAGACTACAATCCATATTATATTCTGTTTTAAGGATTAGCTAAAGTTCGCACTTTCGCCTCCTTTTGTACAAATATATGTGGCACGTCTATAGCCCACAATATTAAGGTCATGATGACTTGTCTTAAATCCTATTATAATTACCAATAAATTGGCGAACAGCTTTATATATGTAAAATAAAGCAAGGGTTTACGTTAATTTAATGGATCTAACCAAAGTCTCACGACATTAACTGAAGACAGCCGTGCAACACTTGTAATATTTATCTTAAGTCTAAACCTAAAATAAATACCATTCAAATTGTGTAAGGTTTTTCGAGGGTTATCGAATTAAATAACATACTTCACTACTGGTTTCAGAAAGAACGGTCTAATGATTTCAGTTCCTTGCGTTGCCGCATTACTCTTGAGGTGGAATGCTTACACTTTCATTAATACACCAAAATATTTTGGTCTATAACATTCATAATTCTCTGCTTGGACTACTAGGGTATCTAATCCTATTTGCTCCCCAAGCCTTCGTCCCTCAACGTCAGTTATTACATAGAGGTTTGCCTTCGCCGTTATCCGTCCCATTAGTATCAAAACATTTTATCTCTACTCCAATGGTTCTAATATTTACCTCTCACATAAAACTCTAGTAAGTCTGTTCCCTTTGGAGGCTAGAAATACTGTCTAGGTACCCTTTAAACCTAATTAAGATGAATAACACTAGTCTTCCTTGTATTGCCGCGACTGCTGGCACAAGATTTGGTCAAGACATATAGATAGAAAACTGTCATTATCAATCATCTATCTAGAACTTTATACGACATAGTCGTTTATATTGATATCCCAACTAAAAGATATCACATTCCCCAAATTGCTGGTTCGGCCGTTAGGCCATTGACCAATATTCCTCACTGCTGTACTACACGTATTGGGGTTTTTTCAGACCCAATGTGGTCGATCAACCTCTCAGTTTCGACTACGAGCTTAAGCTAGTTAAGTAGTTTACCTTAACTACTACTTACTCGGTAATATCTTGAACATCTTAAAGCGAAAACTTTTTTCTTTTGTATAGTCAACTTTAAACCAGTATCATATGCTTTATAAGGAATTTTTTTTCCTTACTTTAAGGTAGCCAAAAATATTATATACTCACCTTTACACCACTTCATTTTTCTTGCTACGCCTAATTTATGATTTCCACCATAAAGTATAGTATAGCAAGAAAATGACGTTCGATTAGCATGTGTCAAGCCTTTGGACAGCGTTCAATCAGAGCCATCATCAAACTCAATAAAAAAATCTTTATATTATTATGTGTTATGTATAGTAATACATTACTAATGTAAATTATAAACTTTTTTTTTTTTAAGTTATATAATTAGCTGTATTATTGCTATGTATATAAACATATTGTGGATATCCTCCCTATGATTATCATTCTGTAAATCAAATACATGAGGGAAAGGAATATCCTTAATACCTTCTACTCCCTTATCATGCAAAACTTTGGTGATTGGTATCAAAATTAATACCTCTTAAATATCTATCATACAGTGCTTCCTTGAAAGGGGAGTTTTTATTAAGACTTAAAAATAAATTTTTAGGTATTATAAGGTTCAATGGAATAAATCCTTTATAATTAATTATATCATAATCATCTAATAAAGAACTTAAAATTATGGTAAGTATAAAAGGCTATTTTCGTACCTTTAAGACCTATCATTTAAAAGCAGAATAGTTACCCGTGATATTACCTCATTCGTCCATAGATTCAACCACTGTATCATGTAACTGATTAACAATGTATTTTATGTTTCTTCCAACAAGACTCTTAACTTCTATAAAAGTATGGGGTACAAATCAGAACTCTACTGGGTTATTTTCTATGAATTTTTCTATAATAAAATCAGGTCTTCTTTTAGTACCCTTTTTGAATTTGCTCTGGTACCATTGTATATTTCTCATTACTAAAGTAATGACGTGCTAATTCTGAAGCAGCTCTACTAGACACATGTTCTTGTGTAATATTACTCTCTCTTATAGCTCTAATTGCTCTATTTATCTTTTCTAATTGAAAATATTTCATATTTCTATATCTTTAAATTTTAAACTTCCTCTTAATCTATAAAATGCGACTAAGATACCTAATCCTATAGCTAATTCTACTCTAGCTATTGATATCAGATATATAACCTCATTATACCACGTAAATATCTAACCCTATAGCTAATACTCTAGCTATTGATATCAGATTTATAACCTCATTATACCACGTAAATACTAGTCGTCATAATAAGCATTCAGCTTTTTGCGAGCGGTATAACCTAAATTACTACAGAAAAAGATGGCCGCTTGGCTATGCATATATAGTCTTTAACCCACAAAATATCTTTACTAGCTTTTTTTCATAAAAAATTCGTGAGGGCGAAAGAGGATTCTGCCAATTTTTATGCAAGTTTACCTCCTATTATAAAAATACCAAAACTATCTCTTAGCCCTATAATATGCAATTATTATCTAAGCAATTTAGTGTAATATCAGGTTATTATGATTCGAACATAACTACTCCTCAACCCAAATGAGGCGCCTAACCAACCCGGCCCTAACCTGTTTTTGTTTATAATGATTACACTACTAATTATCTAGCAATCGTTGTATTTAAATGTTTACTAGAAAAAGCAAAGGTTTTTTTTAGTGCTATAAAAAGAAGCAAAGCGCCAGGGTTGTTGTAATAAAAATAGTGTTTTCATCAGAGAATATCCGATTCGAACGGATGTTAGTAATACTTTACTAAAATAAGTTTCAAGCTTATCGCTATAAACCACTCAGGGCCAATTCTCTTTTTAACTATATATATAATATTCTATTCTATCGCCAAAACGCCAATTTCTTACTTTTGTTTTCTTTCCGATTGATTCCTCGACGACTTGAACGTCGAACATACTCTTATCAAAAGCAATACTTTACCTATTAGTTAAGGAACCTAATTAACCTGTTTCTGTCTTTTTTTGTAGGCGTGAAATATAAACTATAATCTTTTTTTTTAGCTACAAAAAAAAAAAAATAATAAGGTGCTAAATTAAGGTAAATCAAGAGCACTCAGACTTGAACTGAGAAATTTGAAGTTTGAAGCTTCCTATTTTTGCCAATTAAACTATACTCTTTTTATTGGTCCAGAGCCTTGTTTCTTCGCCCTAGACGAAGCCAGCCACCGTACAATACTATATATTTTTTTTTAATATATGATTCTTATATTTTTTTTTAATATAGGGCATAAAACTTCATGAGGGATTACTAACCACTTCAATAGTTGGCTCTCGTAAGTCGGAAAAGAGATGACTTGAACATCCAGGTGTTAAAACACAATATTTAGCAAATATCTTGCCCTACCAATGGCGACTTTTCCTTTTTATGTACGAGTTAAGTCGGCTTCGATCCGACATCTCCTTTCTCGACAAGAAAGTTACTTTACCAATTAAGTTATTAACTCTAAGTATTACATTATACAGCCAACCGAATTCGCAATCGGTGCACTTCGTTTGAAGACGAACGGTCTACCGTTAACCTATAGCTGATTATATTATATAGCATATAAATATATATCGTATAAAATATAGAGTCTCTAATTACTAATGTAAAAAATAACACTAATGCTAATTATATATCACATCACATTATATTACTAATGTAAATTATAAAAAAAATGTGTCTTTCTTACTTTTTTTTTCTTCGGTTACGTATTTCACACTCGCAGAACGCTGTGTGTGAAAATCTAGAAGACAGCTGTAAAGAAAAACCAGAGAAGAAGCTCGCATACTTGTACTTTTTACGAATTACCTTACATCTTGCAACTATCATGTTTTACTCTTAGTATTAATTTTAATCTTAGTTACGCAGAGACCTAACTTTGCGTCTAAATGATTTGTAAGATATTGTTGCCTTAACAACGGGTTTGGCTTGCTCAAGTAATTCCTTTTATGCCGGATGGTTGGTCCTTCTTATTTTTTGCCCAGTATGTGTAGTTTACATTAGCAATGTAATAATAAATATGTATATAATGTTATGTTTATACTTATGTTTCTCTGGAGGATAGAATTTATACGCCACATTATAATAGTTAGTTGTTTGGCGCTTTGCTTTCGCTTCGCGACTGGGTAAAACAATAAAAAATCTCTTTAAGAACCAATTATAAGAATAGCCTGGACTCTTGGGTTAGAGTATACGTTCGACTCACGTACAAATTTCTTCATGTATAATTTAGCGCACCACAAACATTTGTGATGTGAGGACAAAGAAAAACTAGCGCAACCACAAACACTTAGTTGATGGAGCGATTAATCCAGTTGTTGACACTGTTGTCTCCAAAAGCCGTAAAGAACGAGTAAAGCTTTATTTAGCATGAGTAATAAATTAGACGCATTAAAGAACAATAATTTTAAATTTTCATTAGTAAGTATTAGATAGTAATGTATTATTTCATCATTATATGATGTAGTAATAAAGAAACTATTACGATAAATAGCGTATATATTAAAGATGTAAGTCTAAAATAACTTTTGGAAAAATCATTTGTAAACAAGCGAATTGAAATATCTTAGTAGCTCAAGAATAAAAATCAAAATGAGATCCATAATTAGCTATAACTCTTATGGAAAAGCCTTTAAAGTAAAACGGAAAAACTTTGAATTAGGAAACCCTCTAAGCTAAAGATAATAAGCATAGCGAAGCCAGTACCTGAGGAAAATTAGAAATAGTAGTTTATAAGCAGCTCAAAGTTTATTTAAAAGTTATAATCAGAGCGCTACCTTTTTTGCATAATGGGTCGCAATTCAATTAGATGCGAAGATACTCCTAGATAAACCAATATTAATTCAATGATAATATCTAATGTAACCGAGCCTAGTGACTCTTACCATTGATATCAGTATAAAGGCGAACGGTACGTTGTAAAGATATCCGAAGAATGTGTAGATTAGAAATGACAAACTGACAGATAGCTGTTTTCTGCAAACCTATATAATAGGTAATGTAATAACATCATAGCAGACAGCAACTGTATCTCGACAAAATTATCTTTTTCTCTTTCTAAAAGAAGAGATAGAAAGATGTTGTATACATCGGGGAATCTGAAATTTTATCGCGCGAATTTCTCTCGGAAGGGCAATTGATGGATTTGCATAATCCGAATAGTACGATAAGTTGTATGTCTAAAGGAAACAGCCCAGACAAGAGTTAAAGTTCCAAATTATTGTTAAGTGAAAATAAGGAAGTTTCTTTCAAATACAAACAGAAATAGCTTAGAAGCGCCATTTTGACACCTCGTAACAGAGCACTGGTTTAACTTAAAAGTTGAAAGCACCGAAAATTTAACGGACTAAAACAATATACCGAAACACTTGTCTATAATAAAATATTATTTATTAAGATTTATAACGCATTCCGCCTCGCATCGCGCTAAACATATTCTTAAATAGGTTTATTTATGGGTAGCAGAACGCTTGGCATGTCTTAGACTTAGTATTTTTAATTATAAGTAAGTTTCAAACCTAGTCCCACTTATTCAAAAACCAAATAAAGTGTTACGCTTTTTTTACAAAGAAGTGGAAGCCCTATCTGTTAGGGTAACGGAACACAGTGGGATTAAAGATGACCCCAAGGTGAGAATGCTGCTATGATAAACGAAAGATA
>FWPY01000094.1:0-58440 GCA_900174645.1 Sonneratia alba | reverse complement strand
TTGTAAAAGAGTTAAACAATTTTTTGAACACTCTATATAATGGGGGAATTCAAACTTACGTCAATTGTAAAATGTAACCTATACTATACAATATAGTCACTTAATGTATTATCATGATATGCTGCTCTGGATAACACCAGAAATGTAATAAAGATAAAAGGAAATATTTGCGAAAAAGAAAAAAAAAACACACTAATAAAATAGTATTCCTATTAAATCACAAGCAACAATTGACTAATAATATGTCGACCGTACCGTTTCTAGTCTACATGGCAAAAGAATGGAATTTCAACTATGGCGATGTAATAACAAGAGTAAACAGTTTATTTCTAGTCTCTCAATTGATAACTTCCTAAGTTTTACTATAAAATTCAAAAATAATAGTCATAGAGAATTAAAGATAAAAGTTAGATTAAAATATTATTAATATTTTTTATGAGAGTGATATAAAAAAATTCATAGTTAGGGAAATTCGATTCGATTTTTCACAATAGATACAAATTTTGAATGAAGTTTTTTCATTAAACAATGTAAAATGTTTTTTCAAAAATCTTACTATTTAAAAAGAGTTTTACTCTTATAATAATAAATTTTATTCGACATATATATTAAAATTATGATTTAATAATTTCTTAATTCTATTCAGTACCGGGGCACAACCAAAAAAAGCAGATTGTGTCCACTCTCACAATGCACCAATAAATGGAAATTAAAAGGATATTGTTTTTTTATTTTACTTTAAATGCGGTACACTTTAGTTCTTGTAATTTGAGGACAACTTCAAATGCAAATTCTCCACTCTTCTCACCGTGAGTTTTTATAGTTTCGCATATTTAAATTTTTAATACAATTTTGAGTGACCTCCGTTCTTTTGTTTTTGAGTTTTTTTACAAAAGATAGCTAAAATCATGTTCTAATTTTATTTTTTCTTCATTTTAAAAAGCTAAATAATGATATTTTATTTTTAAAAATAAAATTAAAACAATACTTCTTCCCTAATAGTTTTAAAACCGGATTCCGGACCGGAATCCGTGTGGACTATTAGTTCATGGGTCGAACCGGGAGTTCAATGGGTTGATCATCACATGTTTAATTATATAAATAATATTATACTAATAAATTTACTATAAATATCTTAATTTGTAATATGATTTATAAACACAAAATCATTAATATAACCATTTATATTATATAAACAAAGTTTAATATAAAATGTCTATAATATAATTTTAGTAAAATAAAATATTTGGTAATTACAATAGATTTTTGTTTTTTTTTATGACTTTAAGTAATCTGTCGGCCGGTTTTTATCACGGTTCAATTAAGGTTCACCGGTCGGACCGGAAACCGAGCCGTTCAAATCAGAGTTTTCTCTTTTTAATGTGCAATTAGATTTTTTTGAAGACCTAGTTATACCGGGTGAGTGGCCGGTTCACAGTCAGACAACTCGGCCCGGCCTGGTCGGTTTTTAAAACTATGCTTCTTCCCGTCAAATTGTATGCAAAGAATTCCTTTTTTATTTTTTTTGGCATTTCGGGCAATTGCAAAGGGGAGAATCGTAGGTTGTCCTATGGGAAGTAAATCGAGCCGACCAATCAGAGCGATGGCTGCACCGGGATGTCTCATTCATCATGTCGAACCACAAGGCCGATGCCGACATCAAAAGACTACGTGTACAAATCTCCTTAGGTTATATAGGAGAAATTTACAGGGCAAAGCCACAAAGGTCTAGAATGATATCATAAAGGCCAAATTAATGCATAGAAGAATTTTATGTGATGAAAAACTTTAAAGTGATCCTTGCGAAGATCAATATTAAATATACGATAATTTTGGAAATAATAATATAGTTATAGAAAGTACTTCATGTACAAAGTAACTGTATACTGAGTGTTATTACTGTAATATATTATCCAATAAGAATTTTAGTATAGGTTGAATAATAACTCATATTATTATATTGTCCATTGTTCGGTCTCATTTTAATAATTACTTTTTATAATTCATATAAATTTATTATAATATTTATGCTGTGTATTTTTCATGATTATGAGATTAACCTTTTGTCTTTTTATTATTTATTTTGATTTGAGAGTGACTTACATTAGGTGGTGTGACCTGGGATACCTTTTCACCTGTAGATGATAGTTTTCAGCCATTAGCATAGCCCTGATTAAGTATTTAATAAATCATCTGATTAATTATTACTAATCATGAGTATTCATGTGATTACTCGATACTGAGCAGAGCCCTGATTAAGTATTTTTTAATCATCAATTTAATTAAATTATTGCTAATTGTGAGTATCTGTGTGATTAATTGGTACTGATGCGAGCCCTGATTAATTATTTTTAATCAATCAATCTAATTAATTACTGCTAAGCGTGAGTATATGTGTGATTAATTGGTTAATTGATACTGATTAATAAAATATACAAATCATCAAAAATGAAATCTTCCCACGCGGTTGCTTCTCTGTCTGTCTGTCACCCTTCTCTCCCTCTGACTCTCACGGACCTCTTCCCGAGAAAAGAGAAGGCAGAGAAACGGGCAAAAAAGCTCTCCTCAATCCCTCCTGTCTTTACTTTCTCTCGAACGAACCTCTCCGATAGACACAGTGGGAAATCGATGAAAAACAGGTAATGTTCCTTCTTTTCTTGTCGGTCTTGGCCGTGGTTTACCTGTTCGGGCAATTCCGTTTTCGATCCTTTGCCTAATTTAGCTCTCTCCTTACCTGTCGCCCCATTTAATTTTGCACCCCACTCGTTCGGTTTCTCCCATTTTCGCTTGTGCCCTTCTCTCCTTTCTGTGAAATTTGGCGATTGATTAACCATCCTGCTCTCTTTCTCGTAGAAATATCTGCGAGAGATTCTTTCTTTTCGAGTCGAGTGGATCTTATTGGGTCAATTTTGCTTCTGGGTTTGGTTTATTACATAGAGTTTGGGGTGATTTTGCCACCTATTTTGATGGAACGCGACTTCTATCGCGGCCGCTTGCCGGTATGGATTACTGGGACCTCAGCCCTTTTCTAGTTCTCAGTATGTCGTTTCATGTCCTGTGATGAAGGAAATTTTCTTTATTTATTTATCAGGAAGCAAAAGAAAGGGTTTCCTGTCACGTTACTGTCTCGGGTAATATTGTGATGAATATCTGTCCTTTTGGGTGTGTTTTATTCGCCTGTGGTGAATTGAGATGCCAACAAGGCTACCTCTTCTAGTTTTTGTCCCAAAAAATATTAAGAAGTCTGGGGTTTATGTATTTGTGAAAATTACTTGATATTTATTGTTTTTTATTACTCCTGTTTGACATACTTGAGAGACAATTTGGTATTTACCAATAAATTCTTATCAGTTTTTTCAAATCTGGATTTTGTTTATTTAATCTTAGGATTGTCCGCCTATTGTGATTTTCTGTCTTGTCTGTATAGCTTTTCATTTTTAATTTTTTGTGTTGATTCTCAGATGGACGTCGGACACTTTGCAGTTGTTGCTATTTCGATAAGGACTTGTAATTTATTGTCTCCATTGTTACCGGACGCATCCACTATTATTAAGTGGAGAATTTATGTTTGTGAATTACAAATACACATGGATGTCTCTCTTGACCTGGATTGACCTATCAAAAATCAGCTGGATGCAAATGATATTTTTGTCTTGTTATGGGGATATTTTTGGGCATTTATGCTAACATTACTGGATTGCTAGATGGCTTTCCTGTTGTACAGGTCATTGCAATCACTTGTAGAGATTGTGACACAATCTGAATTGGCACTGCACTCCGATCTTTAGGTTTAGCCTAGAAATCATGGGGACTAAAATATGAAGTTTTCAGATTTCTGTGTATTGTTGATCTTAGATTGTGGTTTAACTCCTTTGCTTAAAACATTCTTCGAATAGCAATTTACATTCATTTTCCAGTTACATGGAAATTGGAAATATGGGTCTTCCATAATTTTAGAAGTTATTGAACGTGCACGAACAATTTGAAGCCTTTGATTTCTTTTACTGACAGGCTTTTCTATTTTCCTCAGGCACATGCATTTTCTCACAATTACTACGTTTTTGAAGATCCAACTGAAGATTATATTTATATGAGAAAGAGAGACAGGATGCGGAGGTGGCTCTGTTGCATGTGTCAAGTTGGAGAATCCAATCCATCCCTGGATGATGAGCCTTTTAAGAGTCCAAAAAATGACCATGATGGTACACAGTATTCAATTCTTCTTTGCTTTTGATAATTAGAAGTATTTTATAATTTTTATGGGTGTATTCGCCAATCCTATTGTAATTAATTTGTTTTTTTTTTTTTGGTTATACCAAGTTAGAATTTCAGGTCCTATGAAAATTTTTGTTCTGATTGTGTCAATGCAGTCATAAATATTGAGAATTAGAATTATACATAGTAAATATTTTACTTGAAAAATAAAAACATAGAACCAATTGAAGCAGACATCATGCTATCTTGAAATTCTTTCTTTATGGGCAGTTTTTGAAATGTTTTGCTGACTTCAGGATTCATTAATGATTAGAATCAGCACTAAAATAATTGTTCATATTTCTTTGAACTATTCTGCATTTTGTCTTGAAACAGGAATGTTGCATGCTTACATAAATGATGAGGTCTCATTATTTCGTGTGTAATTTAAACCATTTGAAACGTTGCATCCACTGAATAGTGAATTTGCACATGGTTTAAATTTTAGGCTATCACAAAGGATCAAAAACTTCAGCCACAGTAAAGTCAGAAGTTCAAAGAGCACCACCACCTATTGAAGTGCCTGCTTTATCTTTGGAGGAGTTGAATGAAAAGACTGATAACTTTGGGTCTAAGGCACTTATTGGTGAAGGGTCCTATGGTCGAGTTTATTATGCAAACATAGATGAAGGGAAAGCTGTGGCTGTTAAGAAGCTTGATGTTTCTTCAGAACCTGATTCTAATATGGAGTTTTTGATGCAGGTTTGATGAGTTGTTATAATCATGATTTAATGATTTCTTTGTTATTCCAGCTAGTAGTTCGAAATTAGATGTTGCATGTGGTGCCTTATTGGATTGCTTTTTTGCAGGTTTCCAGGGTTTCAAAGCTGAAGCATGAAAATTTTGTTGAGTTACTTGGTTATTGTGCGGAGGGAAATCTCCGTATACTTGCCTATGAATTCGCCACTATGGGATCTTTGCATGATGTCTTACATGGTACGAGAAACCATTTCCAATTTTAGAATATTCAATAAAGTTTAGTATGACAGTTATTGTATGAATTACTTTTCTGTTTCCACAGACATTGAGAAACAATTCCATGCTAAGAAGCAACCAAAATTTTTATTTACTGATTCCCAAAAAATCACTACTTGTCTCATAATTGAAGCTCTAAGGTGTTCATATTCCTCAATTATCCACAAAATAAGGGGAAACGATGATTTAGTTATATGAATGAAGAGTTCCTTGTCTCCACTTTCACTAAATGCCCAAGTAAATTCTATGATTTTTCTGCTTATTACCTTGTTGCTAATTGATGTAGGTAGAAAAGGAGTTCAAGGTGCTCAACCCGGTCCAGTTCTTGACTGGATGCAGAGGGTGTGGATTGCAGTTGATGCAGCTCGAGGGTTGGAATGTTTGCACGAGAAAGTTCAGCCTTCAATTATACACAGAGATATTAGGTCTAGCAATGTGCTTCTGTTTGAAGATTTGAGGGCCAAGATTGCTGATTTCAATTTGTCCAATCAAGCTCCTGATATGGCTGCCCGCCTTCACTCCACCAGGGTATTGGGGACATTTGGTTATCATGCTCCAGAGTAATGCTCTCCCTTCCACCCTCCCCCAACACCCCAGCACAAACCTAACCTTTTCTGGATTATCTACCACCAAAGCATCGCATGGCTAGTGTTTCTACTATTCATATTGTCATCACCTTTTCATATGCCCTTTTGTCAGTCCCAGGTTCATTTTGTATATTTTAGGAAAAACGTCTGCTTAGACAACCTCTGGATAATCTACCCACTCAATACTTAGACAAATATCATCGTTATACAGTTGCTGCTTTATCTTGAACTGAATATCTAGAGGTTGCCTTGTTTCCTTATGTGTGCATCGTCTGTTACCGCTTGCATTCAATTGCTGCATCCTTGGGAGTTTATTTCATCAACTAACTGTTGATTCTTTGAATTGTTTTGTTTTAATCATTTGTGTTTGGTGATATGCGAACATGCCATCTGTTATTGATGCAGGTATGCAATGACTGGACAATTGACTCAGAAGAGTGACGTCTACAGCTTTGGGGTTGTACTTTTAGAACTTCTCACTGGTAGGAAGCCCGTGGATCATACTATGCCTCGTGGGCAGCAGAGTCTTGTTACTTGGGTAAGTCCTTACCTTCAGTCATGCTTGCACTGAAATTTGTATTCATTCACTAGCATTCCTCATTGCTATTATAAAATATTTTACAGCTTTCTTTTTTTTTTCTTTCCCCTTGAACTGGAGTAAGTTTGATGTGAATATGCTGATATTTCAGGCAACACCAAGACTGAGCGAAGACAAAGTCAAGCAATGCGTGGATCCAAGGCTCAAGGGAGAGTATCCACCAAAGGCTGTTGCTAAGGTATTGCTTTGCTTTCCTAGTTCCCTATTTACCTACACAATTGGTAAAGTGGATTAAGGTTTATAATCTAGTCGCTTGAGACTGAACTTGAAATAATGTCTTGCTTATTGCATTCAAAATGAGTATTCTCAAAATATCCAAAATAAACTATGGAGTTTCTGGAGCCAAAGAAGTGTGAAACTCAAAACCCGAAATGAGTTTATCGTAGGGGTGTGTCTTTATCATTGAGGCCACTCGAGCGCACAAGTGCAGACATGAAGCTTGACTGCACCCTCAATCCAAGTGAATCCTGTTCCCATTTCCCCCCCTAACATCACATGCATACTGATGTCTTAACGTTTTCTTGGGTTCAGTTTGCAGCGGTTGCTGCACTATGCGTGCAGTATGAAGCCGAGTTCCGTCCAAACATGAGCATTGTTGTCAAGGCTCTTCAGCCACTCCTCAAGTCTCAGTCAGCTGCTCCTGTTACCGAGACAAGCTGATCGAGTCAAATTTTTCTCGACATGATTCCACTCGTGCACTACAAGTCTCTTTCAATTTTCATGCAGATCTCAAGAAGAAAGGGCATTTGTTATTTTTCTCTTTTTTTTTTCGTATATAATGCTCAATATAGGTGATTGATTGTCTATGGAGGATCCGAAGTTTGTCATAGAAACATTTGCTGGTATTGGTATGATGAGTTTCATTCACCGGTCTGCGATTGTTACCTTCCTTACCATTAAAAGGAAAGGGCAAAAATGAAAAAAAAATTATGGGGACGTTATTTATATTTTGGAAATTCATACATTTGTTTCTTTAATTTTTTATCAGCAAGGGAAATTTCATACATATGCCTTGATAGCACCCAAAAAAATTCAAAATCCTCTACTCAAGATGGGTGCTGGTGGGTTTCTCTGATACAATTCATACACTTGTTCTTCGAGTTTGAGCATGGTTTAACGTCTGACGATTGTATCTTTGAATTGTAAATGTGGTTACAGAATTTAACAAGAAAATACCAATAAAATTAATATGATTCACAATAATCAGTTGAAGAGCTGAAGATTAACTATCAGAACAGACTATCTCACTTTTTATTTAATTTTTTGTTCTCTCAAAATCTAAAATTGTAACCTGCCCATGTAACGTATCGTTGATGACGTACTACATGAACACTACCCAATTAAGCTAGCTAGAGAGATTTCAAGAAGCCTAGTGTAAAAAATAACCTCATCTCGATGTAAAAATGAGACTGCTACTTCTAGAATTTAAAGTTCATCTATAGGAATACAAGATGAAGCTACAAGTTCTTCGTCATCAGTATGTGTTTCACGTTAAACTTTCTTCGCGATCAGCAACACCTTGATGAGAAAGAGCCTGCACAGAGTTTTGGGCAAATTCAAAATTCCATGTGCTCAGATTATTATGAACGCCGAGATTTTGAAACTCTATGGTCCCATAAGTGAGAGATTATTGTGATCAACGTCGCCGGTTCTGCCGGCTTCAGAAGCCAGAGCTTACCAGGCCTAGAGCTTCTGCTAAGCTCTGGGGGCTTTCTTCACCGCAAACCCCAATGAGCATGCTCATCAGAAACTCTCGATGTTCGGGTTTCAGCTGTTTTTTCAGTCCCAGTGCCACCATCTCCATTTCAGGCTACAATGAACAAGAAGAATTACAGTTGAAAACAGATAAATGAACTCAGATTTCAACTAGCAGTCACATTACACATTTGCACAAATGGTCATCCAGCAAAAACAAATTGCACCAAAGGTTTACTTTGATATAATTTCATTAATAACATGCTTGCAAATTATTGAAGAGTCGAGAAAGGAGAAAAATGCAAGATGCAAAAAGACGAAATGAGAGAATGGGTAAACATCTAAATCAAGTGATAAAGGTAATTTTCTTTATATCTAATTCTCATTAATGCTGATGCACTGTTTCATTGAGTTTTCTTGACTGCCAAAATGGAGGACGAATACCAAAGCCAAACAACTGGCCTTACTGGATTGAAGTGTGCAAAAAAATTTTTGAATGTTAGAAATGCAAATATGCTTCTGAGGAAAATGAACAATAGCTCACATACAGAGTTCTCCTTCGGAGGGAAAATTCTGTGAATGAACCATATCTTTGATAGCTCTTCCAGTGACCCTGCATGTTCAGCTTGCATTTCCAGAGCCTGCATGCAAATGCATCAACTCTATAGTGTATAAGCTAAGATGACAGATGTATGCAAATATCTCTGAGATGTGTCTTTTATTAGGAAGCAAACATGGCCCAAAACATTTGCGGAAAATCCATTGCAGGAGATGACACATTCAAGACCTTGCATCACATATTTTGTACTGATAGTTAACAAACTATTCCTCCTAGCTTATGGCCTATCAAACTTCAGTAAAAGCATTGTTATTCATGATACTTTACAAGTTTGAAGTACTCAGCATCATATGCTAATATATTGTCAGCAAAAATCTGTCATTTATCAGTGTTTTATCCCTGGATAAGCAAAGCCATCACATTTTTGCAAACTTGCATTTAAAGCTTGGAAACTAGTTCTGCATAAACAAAATAAAATCTACACTAGTCCCATGAAAAGAAAGAAGTTCCCAGCAATATCAAACATATCGTATCAGAGATGTCAACAAAAAGGTAGACAGTCATTTCAACTGGAATTGAACAATTACCCAGGCCTGTAGAAAAGTGGATCGTGTTCGTGCAGCAATTGCAGCAGAAACCATTCTTGCGGCACGGATGTTCTCAAGCCCTATGTTCTCAGCAAGACCGGCAATAAACATGCAAACATCTTCCCCATCAATCTGAACAGGCAAGGACTGACCTGAAGCGCTGCAGTTCTTTCCAGAGAGTTACTAAACTTATGAAAGTTGAGGGATTATGACAGAACTGTTAAATTATTAGATGGTGAAGAAAGAAAGTTGCCTAGAAGCACATACCGGCTGCAAACATTTAGAACAAAGTCAACAGATGTACGAAAAAAGGAATCCCGGGTGTTGGTAGTCCCAAATGAGACTTGGATCCCAGACATCCTGCATATTCGGCGCAGCTGCTCATAAATGCAGACAAAGAAGATTCTGGAGCATCACTGAAGGATCACCTAAAAAAGAACTAGTAAATGCAGGAGAAATGCTACAGACTGTTCATCTAGAGGAAAACAATCAACTCATTTTCTAAGCTTAACAGCATAAGAAAATCATACAGGAAAATTTAATATGCCTGATGAGGAGCAAAACTGTAGGCAATGCAGCCGAGAGAGAGAGAGAAACACTAACTTGAATTATATCAATCTCGGCAATGTCCCTCCCATGCAATCTATTATCAATAATTGCTGAAAATCAAATCAATGAGTCAATGCTTGATGATGCAAGGCACAAAAATAAGATAGTGTTAATTTTTCCTTTGTGTAACAGAGCAGCTTCATTGTCTTATGGAACCAAACACAGTAAGTTACAGCAACTAAGGAAACATTACAATCCTGTACCAATAATAAACAAGAAACAGCAACAATATGCAGTGGAGGCTTAGTAGCATCTTCTTAGTTGATGAATAGAACAATGTTCATAAGGCCAATGTGTAGATAGAAGTCCCTCCACTCCCATGTACAAACTCCAATCTAACACCAATCACAGTTGATGAATAGAACAATGTATAGATTCTTGGTTAGTCCTATCAAACAAATTAGGACCTGATCCCCTCCTACATTAAGCAGATCAATATCTAATTTGCAAAACTATACAGACATTAACCTTAAAAATGTGACTGCAAAATGAAAAAAAAAAACTTTGAATGCTGACCTCTGATCAATCTGTTGGCATCCCTCTGGTACTCATCTCTATCCACATCAGGATCAGGACCAGGCAAAGAATTGGGCCACCATCCCGGCAACTCCCTCTCAAACTGATCACTGAAGTTTCTCTTTCGTCCCTTAGAAACCCTATCCAGATTTCCCCTCTCTGGCGACAAGGGACTCTCCAAAACCTTAAACTTGTCCAACTCCTTCCTAGTCCCGACCACGACCTCCCGCCCTCCCAAACTCCTATCCCGCCTCACCACCACTTTGGTCTTATCGTTTTCAAATCGCAATCGAGACCCTATTTCTACACCTAACTTCAACAAAACCCTGAAAGCAAACACCACGACAAAGCTCACAACCACCAAACCTCCTACGAATTCAACCGTCGAGCGGCGGCAGGAAACCACTATCTTCCGATTCTCGTCGAAGGTTATCAGGGTCCGCAGGTCCCTGTAAGCTTCTTCCCCCCTGCAAACGAACTGGTCGATTTTTGGCTTCACTCGGGCAGGCCAATGATCGAGATCAATAGTGAGTTTGAGACTTTCCGCATTGGATGAATCGGTTTTAGGGGTCTTGGGTTCGAAAGTGCTGATGCTGGGGCTGGAGCTGTCCTTTCCGAGTCTTCGGGATCTCCGAGGTCGACGGCGCATGTAAGAGCACGAGACGTAAGGAGAACGGCGAGGACCCTGGAGATGCCGGTGGAAATGGAAGAGAGAGAGTGGAGGAGGGCGTGAGGAGAGGGAAGGAGGAGATACGGAGACGGAGATTGAACGGAGAGATTTCATTTCATTTGGGATGAAGATTACTACGTGGACAAGGAAGCAAGACAGAGAAGACAAGACGACTATACCCTGAACTCCCGAGGAAGAAGAGCTCGTGAACGAGCCTGTTGACGATATATATTAAAAATAAAAAATAAGGATAAAATCATAAAAGTATAAAACTAAAAATATTAATAAATAAATTTAGGGAAGAATTGTCGGATATAAAATTTAGTACTTTGTCAATTTCTTGGGAAATCTTCTTCTTCTTCTTTTTTAATAAATTAACTAATCAAACTCATTCAATCAGTTTATTTAATACCTTATTAAATATCAGGAGATATCTACTATTTAATTCTTCCATTCAGGGGTATAACTTCTTAGTTTTTGCCAATGAGAGAGTTTGCCACTGGTTATCGGACCGGGATTTTAAAAAATAAAGTTGGTTTGCCATGAAACTGAATCTTCAATTTTCGCTTTCACCCTGATATGAGTTCGTTCAAAGATTTAGTTTGCTCAAGGTACTGGGGGACTTGCAGGGAATCAGCCATCATGACAAAGTTGAAGGATCAGCCCGGCTTGACTCGAAACTGAGTCGATCCATTTTGCAGCAAGCATAATTTAGATATAAACTTTTTTTTATCTAATCTTATTAGTATAAAAGTTTTAATTTTCATAATAATATTTTATGTGCTATTCCTTTTTAATAAATAACTAACATGTTATTTCACGTAATATGTTACATATATTAATACATTAAATGATGCCAACGTGTTAAATGTTAATAATTCGAAGAGATACAAACTATTTCGAATTCAACCATTAGAGGTGAACTTCTTTCCTGACCTAGTTAGTACCAAACTTTTTTTTAATCCCTTTTGGCACGTTGTTTACTTTTTCTATCCTAAAGTGATGTTATGCTCCATGTAACTTGTTATATATGCTTATATATCTTTTTTTTTGTATAAACCGCCGGTATCCAGTTGGACTTTGTTCAGCTGACTAATCCGAATCACCCCAGGTCGGCCCATTGAAAAGGTTAAGAGTTCCCCGCTGCAGGTAGGACTCGAACTCGAGTCCTTCCATTAAGATAATAAGTATCGAATCACTTTACCATACCCACGGTAGGTTATATATCAAACGATAGTTGGAGCATCACTGCTATATGGCTATTGTGATCCTTATAAGATAAAACTATATAATTACTTTACTTCTATTAAATAAAAAAGTGAAATATCAGGATAAATTTTGTGAAATCTAATTCTTGTAATTAAAATTGCAAATATCGAAATATACATCTTTTTCTAATATTTGTTTACTTAATTTGTTATGTTACAAGTATTTTCCGTTGAATGGAAAATGAAAAATAATAACCTTAAATTTATAACTTATTATTGTAATTATTTTGAATGGCATAATCTCCGGGATGAATACGGACACTCCCGAGATTTCACAAATTTACCTGGACACCTTTCATTTTTTATTTAAAAAAAGTTAGCAAATATGTAATTTCATCTTATATAATCCATAAAATTAACATCACACGTCAATATTTTAACGGAAAATAACATTATGTGCCAAACAAGGTATAACAACATAAGTTTGTGACAATTTCTGTTCGGGAAAAGGGTTTGTACCAAAAATGAGAACCTGGCCTTTTTATTATTTACCAATTTTTTATATAGAATTTACCCGTTGGCATTTATAGACGTACAAAAATTGGAAGACCCGTTTGAATTTTTAGGGATTTAAATGTTGAATTTTTCTAATCCAAATAACCCCAACATTATATGTGCTGAAATTAAAGAGAATACTTAAATATAAACGGAAGCGTACCTAAATCTATAGATGGAACTTGTGTAATTGATCAGGTATAGATCTTCTAAGATTGTACGGAAAATCTCTTAGAGGACATGAGATTCTTTCTATCTCTCCTTTGACTAATGGGATGTCAAAAGAGCTAATTTCATCGTACGTCCCAAAAACCACAACCACAAATTACACATAAGTGCATTCCATTTATTAATTTATAATTTCACCCATCATAAAAATAAAAAATCACTTTATGATTTATGCATATTGATCATTACACCTTACAAATTGTCTATTAAATCCTATTTTATAAACTTAATTAGATAACTTAATTGGGTTGACTTATTGGATAGTAGAGACACAAGATCAATAATATATTGTTAGACCATATATTGTCAAATTAAAATTTAACAATCTCCCACTTGGACCAACAAATATATTCCATATGTCATGTATCACCAAAATAATTTATTGAGCTAAAAAATGTTATCCATATCAACAATCTCAACAATCTCGTCCATTGAATGTATTGACATAGAACCAAAGCGTTCTTCATCTCATTTATTGCGACTAGAACCATCAATGATCACGTATGTCAACACACTCAATGACATAAATTAAGTATAGGTATGCAGTATGGAAATTACATGTAATGTGATCTAAACATGCCTATTTCCAACTGGTCCTCCTTAAACCTTATGGAGATCAACTTTAAATCATAAACGAGATTCAAAGTGTAAATGAATTGAAAACTTTATTTCTACAGAAAATAATTCAAAATAATCATCATGAACAAATATAGTCATTATACAAACTCTCACTACACCTTAGCATTATAATATTATATTACACCCATATGAGCAGTGTGCTCATGAAAGACCAGGGGTGCTAAAGTCTTAGTGAGTGGATCCGCAACCATGGAAGTTATACCAATATGTTCAATAGACAACTGAGTACTTTGAATCCTATCTTTAACAACCAGGAACTTGATGTCAATGTACTTTGTCTTCGAAGAGCTCCTGTTGTTATGGGAATACATCACTGCTGACTTATTGTCACAAAATATCTTTAGTGGTCTTTCTATTCCATCAACGATTCGCAGCCTTGTGACAAAATTCTGTAAATCATATCCCATGATTAGATGCCTTGTAGCAAGCTACAAATTTTGCCTCCATAGTTGAAGCGGCTACAAGTGTCTGCTCAGCACTTTCCCAGGAGACAGCTCCTCCAACCAACAGATAAACATAACCTGATGTGGATTTGCGACTGTCTTGGCATCCGGTGAAATCAAAATTAGAATATCAAATGATCTCCCACTTATCTGATTTATTATATGTAGCATGTAATGTTTTGTTCTTTGTAAATACCGCAAAACCTGTTTGATTGCTTTCCAGGATCATTCAAATATCTATTTAACATCCCAACTATGTATGCAATATCCGGCCACGTACAAAATTGAGTATACATTAAACTCCTAATAGTAGATGCATAGGGAATATTCTACATTTCCTTACGCTCAAATTTATTTTTGGGGCACTGATTAAGACTGAATTTATCTGCCTTAGAAACAGGGGTATCAAGAGGCTTGCAATCCTTCATGCCAAATCTAGTTAGCATCTTTTCAATATAGCTCTTTTGTGATAATCCAATAATTTCTCGAGAGCGATTTTGATGAATTTGAATCCCTAAGACAAAAGAGCTGCCCCCAAGATCTTTCATCTCAAACGTTTGTGATAGAAATCTCTTGATTTTGTGCAATAAGCCTATATCATTACATGCAAGAATATGTCTTTGACATATAAAACTATAAAAATATATTTACTCCCACTGAACTTATAGTATATACATTCATCAATGGCATTTATCTCAAAACCAAATGAGAGAATAAATTGATGAAATTTGTAATACCATTGTCGGGATGCTTGCTTTAACTCATAAATGGATCTTTTTAACTTACAAACCATTTTTTTGGAGTCATCAACTGCAAAGTTTTCTGATTGCATCATATAAATTGTCTCATTAATGTCACAATTGAGAAATGCCATCTTTACATTCATCTGATGTAGCTCAAGGTTGTAATGAGTTACAAGTGCCATAATGACTTTCAAAGAGTCTTTGTAGAAACCGGAGAGAAGGTCTCTTTATAATCAACACCTTCCTTTTGTGTGAATCCCATAACAACAAGACGAGCCTTATATCTTTCCACATTGCCCACAGAATCCCTCTTAGTTTTATATATCCATTTGCAACTAATGGGTTTTGCACCATCTGGCAAAGGGCAAGATCCCAAACGTCATTGTCCTTCATGGAATTCATCTCTTCATTCATAGCGTCTATCAACTTTGGAGAATTAGTGCTCTGCATGGCATGACAGAAGTTGATCAGATCATCTTCCATTATTCCAATGTCAACTTCATTCTCTTGGAGGACTAGAATATAATCATCCGGAATTGCATTTCTCCTTTCTCTAGTGAATCATTTTAATGGCACATGTTCTTGAGGTTGTTGAGTTTGTTCTTCTGGAACAACCTCTTGAGGTTGTAAAGGAAGTTGTATGACATTGTCATATTGCTTTTGATTAGAAGCAATGAATGTAGGAAGAGAAATTGATTTCTCTTCAAAAATAATGTCTTTAGCCTTATCTCCCCCCACAAACTCAACTTCCTCAAAGAATTGGGCATTTCCCGTCTTAAGAATTAATCTAATGGTGGGATCATAAAATTTGTAATCCCTGGATTTTTCAAAGTAACCAACAAAATAACAAATAACCATTCTTGATTCCAGTTTCTTTTCACTTGGCCTATAATGCCTAGCTTTATCTGGACATCCCCATATATGAAAATGCTTGATGTTGGGCTTTTTCCTAGTCCATAATTCATAAGGGGTTTTGGATACTGTTTTGGTTTGTACTCTATTGAGTATGTAGGTTGCAGTCTTTAATGTCTCTCCCCATAGTGATTCTACTAAAGTAGAATGACTAATCATACTTTTTACCATATCTTTGAGTGTTACATTTCGTCTTTTAGCAACACCGTTCATGTTAGGACTCTTGGCATGGTGTATTGAGGGACGATTCCACATTCCTCTAGGAATTTGGCGAAAGGTCCTTGATGCTGCTCACCTGATCCGTTATATCTACCACAATAAGTTCTAACAGCTTGAACTTTCTTGCCAAGTTGAGTTTCAACTTCAGCTTTAAATTTCTTGAGTGCATCTAGGGCATGAGATTCCTCACTAAGGAGGTACAAGTACCCATATTGAGAATAATCGTCTATGAATGTGATAAAGTATTGTTGACCATTCCGAGTAACCATAGGAAATGTGGAATGGTCCACAAATATTAGTATGAATCAGTTTTAAGATGTCTGACTTTCGATCGACATCTAATCTCCTAATGTTTGTTTGTTTCCCCTTAACACACTCAACACAGACCTCATAGTCTGTAAAATCAAGAGAATTAAGAATTCCATCTAACACAAGCCTTTCAATTCGTTGTTTCGAAATATGACCTAATCGCTTGTGCCATAACTTTACAGAACTCTCATTAGTTAATTTTCGCTTTGTACCGCGTGAATCCGCATGCAAGGTCTCACCATATGAAGCAATTGTATTGAGCAAGTAAAGGTTATCATGAAAGGATAAAGAACTAGTAGCAATCACATTTGAATTAAGAAGAAGTAGAAATTGAGAATTCCCAAAAGAGCAATAATAATCGAATTTGTCCAATTGGGATATAGAAACCAAATTCCGTCTAAAAGACAGTACAACATAAGTCTCCTCCAAATCCAAATAATATCCAGTCTTTAACAATAATCTAAATTTGCCTATTGCTTCAACCACAACTGACTTGCCATCGCCCACAAAGGTGAATATTTCAGCATCATTTGGCTTTCGGCAGTTCAAGCAACCTTGCATAGACATAATTATGTGAGTAGTAGCACAAGAATCTAACCACCAAGTGTGTGTAGGTATAGAGGTCCAATTAACCTCAGAACAAACCAAAGCAAGAGATGTACCTTTCTTTGCACACCATGTGTGATATTTGGTACAATCCTTCTTTAAGTGTCCATATTTCTTGCAAAAGAAACAAGTAGTAACTTGATCCTGTTGCTTTTGCTTCTTAACCTTATCTAGAACACTCGTAGCTTCCTTACTTATGGGCCTTTTCTTGCCTTTGCCCTTACTCTTATCCTTAGAGGTCAATGCCAAATGAGTACTTTTTGCCTTTTCATGCTTCAATCTCTCTTCCTCTTGCACACAATGAGAAATGAACTCATTGAAACTCCATTTCTCCTTTTGACAGTTATAACTAATTTGAAACTAACTGTATTGTGCAGGAAGAGAGATCAAAACTAAATACACAAGTAAGTACTCGGACAGCTCTAATTTAAGCGCCTTTAGTTTTGAAGCAATATTAGACATCTCCATAATGTACTCCCAAATATTCATGTTGCCTTTGTACTTCATTGAGATAAGCTTTGCCAAAAGCATAGCCTTTTCGTTTGTCTCAAAATGCTTTTCTATGGCATCTAGGAACGATTTGGCATCTTCCTCATCAAAGGTATCGCCCCTGAAGGTCTCTGAAATTGCACGCTTCATGATCATAAGACTTAACCTATTAGAACAATCCCATTGCTCAAAAACCTGTTTAGCCTCAATGGAACTGTTAATTGTAAGAGCAAGTGGTTGTTTTGTCCGAAGGGCCAAGTCCAGATCTATGCAACCAAGAACTATCATAATGTTCTCTTTCCAAACTTTAAAATTTGTGCCAGATAGCATAGGGATAAAATTAATAGTGGCAGAAATCAATGTAGTAGAAGTATTAGTTGAACAAATAACAAATAACAAATGGGAAATATATTAGCTCACATATTCATGAATAGTAAATGAAATAACGGCCTATCCCATCATGAGATATCAAGCACAATATTGATATTTCATCTTTGGATAAAATAATCAACTTGTAAACAATACTCTCGATGTAGTAATCAAACATTGACAATCAATCCAGTCAAACAATAAGCCTTCCTTTGGACCGACTCATGTTCACATGGAAACGCAACGATTATCATGCATTTATTATCGCAGGCATATTTGAAACTCGGCCAAACAATGTTCTTCCTTTGGGCCGATCCACTGTCCGCATGAAATTTCAAACATGCAAATATCTTATATATTCTTGAATAAATCAATCTACACGGGAAAGCTCACTTTGGTGAGATACTGCTTCAATTAACTTATTTTTGAATATTAGACATAAAAAAAAATTGCCATTATTTCATTCAACATTCAAAATCGAGTTTAAAGGCCTAAACCAAACTTAATTGGTAGTGATTTAACTTTAGATAGACTAAAATAGGCTTAAACATGTTTAATTAGACCTTAAGTGGTATAAACCATGCCGAAGTAGGTCTGAACCGTATTGAATTGGTCTTAATTTTACTATAATTTTCTTGAATTAGTTCAAATCGGAGCAAAATTGGTGAAGAAATCAACTAAACATGGTGGAACCATTCAAATCTCCTTTTGAACCAGTCCTGAATCAGTCCCAAACCAGCCCAGTTTCGATCCAAACCATATGAACCGGCCTAGTTTACATCGAACCGGTCCCTTTTGGATTGAACTGTATAGACATGGCCTTGAACCATATCAAATCTACTTTGAACCAGTCCTGAACCGGCCCAATTTCGACCCAAACCATATGAACCGGCCCAATTTACATTGAACTGATTCCTTTTGGATCAAACCGTATAGACGTGGCCTCGAACCAGTTCAAATCTACTTTGAACCAGTCTTGAACCGGCCCAATTTCGACCCAAACTGTATGAACCGACCCAATTTACATCGAACCGATTCCTTTTGGATCAAAACGTATAGACATGGCCTCGAACCAGTTCAAATATACTTTGAACCAGTCCTGAACTGACCCAATTGACATTGAATCGGTCCCTTTGGACCGAACCATATGGACATTGACTCGAACAAGTTCAAATCTACTTTGAACCAGTTCAAATCTACTTTGAACCAGTCCCAAACCTAACTAATTTCAATCCAAACCATATGAACCGACCCAATTTACATTTAACTGGTCTTGGCTTGCAGACATGTTGCTGTTCATTTTCTTTGCCGAAACCCTAATGCCGCCAAACGATTTAATCTGTTTCAGTCGAATCCCGCAATCTTAGCCACTAGTAATCACGATCCAAAATAATAGTCGTGATTATCGCTAAGTAATCGCAAGAAATTTGGCTAACGGACGATCATTGAGGACGTTGGCCATCGAGATTGGCAACCGCTCCTTCATGTCTCCAGCGATGTGAGCTGCTGATAACCGCTCCTTCACACCTCCTGTGATCTAAGCCACTGATTTCAACCACCACCTTTGGCCGTGGCTACCTTATGGCGACTTCGAGTGTGTTCTAGGTTTGGTTTTCGGTGATTGGTTGCTACATCGGCCTGCATAAAACTGTCGACCGCCCTGGTTCAGCGATTGGCTATAGCCTTGGCCACAGACGACGCCCCGTTCCTCCTCTTGTGACACGAGCTACCGATTTCAGCCATGGCCAAACTTATGGAGACTCTGATGGAGGTTGGACCAAGGAGCCTCGCCTGGAGCTAACCAGCAACCGGCATGTGGTGGGGAAGCCTCGCTTGGCAAACAACTAGCGGAATTTTTTTTATTTCCAGATATAAATAGTGATCTGAATTTACAAATCAATCAATCACATCAAACTAAGATTCTCAATGATCCAAACGCACGAAGGCTGTGATACCAATCGTTAGATTTTCCTAATTCAAATAACTTCAAAATCATGCATACTGAAATCAAAGATAATATTTAAATATAAACGGCAACATACTTGAATTCATAAATGAAATTTGTGTGATTGATCAGGTATAAATCTTCTAGAAATATATGAAAAATCTCTTAGAGTACGTAAGATTCTCTTTTATCTCTACTTTGACTAATGAGATATAAAAAAAAACCGATTTGATCGTACCGTCCTAGGGACTACAATCGCGAATTGCATATAAGTGTATTTAGTTTATTAATTTTTAATTTCACATATCATAAAAATAAGAAATTATTTTATAATTTCTGCATATTAATCATTACACCTTATAGATTATCTGTTGAATTCTATTTTATAAATTTAATTAAATAACTTAATCGGATTAATTAAGAATATACATAGATAATATATTGTTGGACTTGTCAAATAAAAATTCAACTTTAAACACGTGGTCCCGTGATCTCTGCATGCTCCCTGCCGTGTCTGTCTATCACTCCTCTCGCACAAAAGCCAGAGATGTAGTAATGTGAATGCGTGCTGACAAGAAGTCAATTTCCCCTCCAAAATTTATCCCGCCCCACCTCCGCCCATAGTAACACCCACGAAAGGAACCAGCTCTACGCCATTATTTAGTAATCCTCTGCTGCTTCCGAGGTAATTTATTATATGTATGTTGCATTTGAAACCTACTTCCAGTTTCAGTTTGGTGGTGGCGGAGGGAGGGAAGCGGAAGCGAGGGTTCTGTCTGGTGCCAAGGAAATGGGCAAGAAACTCCAGGAGGCCCATGAGAAGACTGGCGATGCCGGTGCCATTGGGGTTACGCCAAGAAGAAGAGGCCGTGGAAGAACGGCCGAGCCAGGACCCAGACAGCCTTCCGTGCCTAGATCTGATCAGGAGGAGCTTGGGTTTCCAAGCTCTTGCCATGCAAAGCACTTCGATGCTAATGTATGTTACTCTTGGTTGACATCTTGTTCATTTCCAGCCCACATAACACTTTTTACCTCCTTTTTTTTTGTGAATGATCCGCGTTAGGAAGTCAGGGTTGTTACAAAGAATGTGTAGATAGTTCATGCTGTCTTCTTGTCGTGGATGAGTGCTCAGATTATTTGCCGTTAAAATGAGCTTTTCTTTCTTGCAAGAAAAGCAAATTACTTGGTTTCTGATATTCAGAATGTAATGAATTTCTTAGGTTAAATTTGGCATTTCTTGTCCTTTATTTACTGCTCAACTGAAACTTGCTCTTTCTGAAACAATTTACTTTTTGCGTAGCACATCCATTGTTTTGATAATTCCATATTCTGGAGGTCGTATGATTTTGGAGCGAAAAACTGGAAAATTACATTTTTGTTTATAACCGCTTCCAGGAATTGTTTCGCTGGATATGAGCCTATAAGCTACCCTTTTGAACTCGAAATTGCAGCCATTAGTTTCAACAAACTACTAATGCTGTCACATTTCAAGTTTGGTGGTACCTCTTCTTCTACATCTTGATGTTGGAAAATGGAAGCCCTTTTATATGAAAGATTAGATTCTAGTATGTGATACTCATTAGCGCTAATCACATAAACAGTTTTGAGTTCTTCTCTCTGGAAGAATAGATTCTAATATGTGATATTCATTGACTGATCATATAAAATAATTCTGAGTTTTCATATAGTTTGTATTTTATGCTCATGATTACTTGCCTTTTGCCTGTCTCAGGTGAATCCAATGGAACGACTGACATGCCATCAGTGCAAGAGGAATGATAAGGGAAGGGTTGTTTGCTGTACAAAGTGCAAGAGAAAGCGGTTTTGCATTCCTTGTATTACTACTTGGTCAGTGTTCAGTTTGTTATTCTTTATTACTCGTATGGTGGCTTAAGTTGTCTCCTCTGGAATTAAATCATTGTCTATCCTTAAGATTTCATATTTGTGTTCTGCAATACATGTGCATGATTCTTTATATTATTCTGCATTATCTTTTGTGACTTTACAGATATTTTCTATTTGTTGGAGAGGAAGATGAAGAAATTTTAGAGATGTTAAATCTTAAAAGGATTTTCTCAATTAGAGCAGTAATCGATTTGACATTCTTCAGTTTTTGAGTCTCTTAAAGAGACATAGCTGATCATTGCCTAAAAGACCTTTTATGTGGTCAAAATAAGTTTCAGCTAGTGGGAGTTTAGGTTCACGAGTTTTTTCTCCTTTCTTTTTCTAATTTAGTATATAAGGTCACATGACTGTTGTGAACTTTGCTAGTATGCAGAATTTGTTCTAAACTTATAATAGGTGTTCTCATCCTTTCATAATATATGTACATTTCAACTTCAGTGAACCCGGCTTGGAGCCCTTGTTCCCTGAATTGTCTTGATTATTTTGCAGCCATTTCTACTTTTGCAATCATCAATTCTTGCTTGATCACTTTCATTTAATGATTATCCAGGTATCCCCAATTAACAGAGGACTCGATTGCTAAGGCTTGCCCATTGTGCCGTGGGAACTGCAACTGTAAATCATGCATGCGATTATATGGGACACTGAAGGTAAATTGTCCTTCTGAGTAACTTCAACCTGTGGCATATTAAATTCGCATAAATGATTGGCTAAATGGTCCAAGGTAGTAGGGAAAGTAGATGAAAATTTGAAATTCCCCTAAAGTATGTATTTCAGGAGATCCTCATTCTTTTCCCCTCTATTCATTCACAACAGACAGGTCTTTGATTTTCATTGTGGCACTCTGTTCCTTTTGCAGGAGAAGTTTGAGTCAGAATTGGAATACAGAGATGATGAGAAGCTACAGCATTCTCTCCATATTCTAAGGTTACTTCTTCCTTTCTTGAAACAGTTGAATAATGACCAAGTGATGGAGAAAATGATGGAGGCAAAACAACAAGGTAGCCCTTCTATAGATGATTTGTTGGTGATCTTAAATTTACGTTAGATATTCTTTTACTTCTGTAAACTTTTGCAAGTTTTATACTTTTCAGGCTTGTCTTTATCAGAGTTAGAAGTTCAGAAAGTACATCTGGATAATGATGAGCGTGCCTACTGGTAAAGGATGATTCTTTATATGCTGTTATTTTTTGAGAGTTTATATGCATTCTACTTTTAAAACCTTCATTTCTCTCTTGCAGCAACAACTGCAGAACGTCCATTTTCGATTACCACCGAAGCTGTCCAAACTGTTCATATGATCTGTGTCTGGTATGTTGTGGTGAGATTCGAGAGGGCTGCTTTCATGGAGGGGAAAAAGAAGTCGCCACAGAATACATAGAGAAAACATTTGATTTGGATTATTTGCATGGCAAAAAATTTGATAAAGAATTGCAAAACCGAGAGGCAAATGTTTCTCTTAGCTCGGGGAATGAAGCCAAGCCAGGATCAGTGTGGAAGGCAAATGAGGATGGGACTATTCCTTGCCCTCCGGAACTACTTGGTGGCTGTGGAGGCAGTCTCTTAGAATTACGATGTCTGTTTCTGGATAGTTGGATCTCCCAATTGGTCGATAAAGCCAAAGAATTGATGAAGTCATTTGATTTTATAGAACCCTTAGAAGCTTCATGTGAAAATTGTTCTTGCTTGACCCCCGATGAATTGGTTGGCCTTAGCAGTTGTAACTTAAGGAAAGCAGCCTCTCGTATGGATGCTAATGACAACTATCTATACTGCCCCAACGCCCAGGACCTGAATTTTGAAGATCTGAGGCATTTCCAGTATCACTGGGCCAAAGGTGAACCTGTCCTTGTGAGCAATGTACTTGAGACCACTTCAGGCCTAAGCTGGGAACCGATGGTGATGTGGCGGGCCTTCCGTCAGGTCTCAAACAATAAAAGTTCCAAGCATTTATATGTTACGGTGATCGATTGCTTGGATTTAAGTGAGGTCTGCCTGCTTGCTCTTTACTGCAAATGGTTGTAAATGTTGCAGTCTTGGATGCTTCTGTGAGTGATGTTATTTTGTCTCCTTCACATATGCTGGGGAAAAAGTAAGATCTATTTCCAATGCTTAATAGTGGTCATGTCAAATAATTTTATCGAGTTTACTGTATATATCTCAAATTCCCACTAGCATAAGTTTGCAAATTCAAAACTAATTAAGTATTATTTTAGTGACTCTTATTGATTGGAAAAGATGAATATTTGGTTGAGGAAAACCTTGAATTTTCTGTTGTCTTCTCTTGAAAGTATAAGAAATAACATGGTTAAAGTATCAGTTTGTACCTTAAGGTTTTTCTCCTGCAAAAGCTTGAAACTTGCCTCTCTAGTTGGGAGTTGGAAAAGTTTTTAGGAAAAAAAATTCAAATGAATTGTCATGCTAGTAATTGGAAATTGCATATTGTCATACAAAGTTCAGCTGGTCTTTGCCTTTTATGTCTTCCCTTTTTTGGAGCTGGATCAGTTGATATCAAATTTTTTCCTTCATTTATGTGTGAAACTTGAAAACTGTGTACCATTCCTCTGTAAAAGGAAAAATCATACTTTGTCTTTGCCTTTATATCTTCCCTTTTCCTTGAAGTTAGATCATTGATGTTCAGATTTTTGCCTTCCCATATTTGTGAAACTGCAGGTAGATGTGAACATCCACCGGTTCTTCAAAGGCTATTCAGAAGGTCGATTTGACAGTTTCAATTGGCCTCAACTACTGAAGCTGAAGGATTGGCCTCCTAAAAATGAGTTTGATGAGAGGTTGCCTCGGCATGGTATTGAGTTCATCAGTTCCTTGCCTTTCAAGGAATATACACACCCTAGAAAGGGGTTTCTCAATCTCGCTGTGAGGTTGCCTAATGGTATTCTGAAGCCTGATTTGGGCCCCAAGACATATATAGCTTATGGGGTTGGTCCTGAGCTGGGTCGTGGTGACTCAGTCACAAAGCTTCACTGTGACATGTCGGATGCGGTATGTATGAAGGTTCTCTTTTCCACTTGACTTTATTATCTTGTTGGCTCCCTTCTCTTTTTCAATTTAATACCTGTACAATATGTGGACCAATGTGCATTTGCCTTTATAAACTCTGTTAAAGAAGAATAATTTCTCTCTCAATCATTAAGATTCTTCTCTAAGAATCTTGATTTCTATTTTGCTAATCTGAGATTTATTTTTGCGGGCTATTTTTAGGTTAATGTACTGACACATACAGCAGAAGCGACTCTCTCCCACAACCAACTCCTCCAAATGTCAAAATTGAAAAAGAATCACATCAGGCAAGATGAGTGGGAACTTTTTGGTATTTTTCATGAGAAGAAGAAAGAGTCTGAGAAGATGCTAACTCCAGCATCTCCAAAGAGCTCTGAGCCTGAGGCTAACTGCTTGGAAGATGAGATTGATGTCAAGAAAAAGCCTTCAATAGGGGCAGCAACTGATAGTAACGGCCAAGTTTTTGATGTTGTTGGTAATAATGCCCATGTTGATGGTGCGACTGAAAGTAAAGTGGATGCACGGATGGTACCAGATGGAGAAACTTGGAAAAAGAACGATAATAATGCTGTTGATGTATCAAATGGATTGATGCACTTGCATGAAGAAATTGATGGGAGAAGTATGACAGAGGAGGGGGCTGTTTGTGGCAGGAAGAGGAAGCGAGGTAGACCTCATAAATGTTCCAGAATGACAAAGAGAATGGAGACCAAAGAAGAGATGGGGGACCGATCAGATGTGAGCAATTCTGAATTTTTTAATGTGGTTGCGGAATCTTCAGGTGATCCAAATGAGGATGCAAAAGAGGTGATCAATCAATACTTCTCAATTTCGGATTTGAAGGGTCCAGAGTATGTGGAAGGAGGTGCACTGTGGGATATTTTTAGAAGGGAAGATATCCCGAAGTTAGAGGAATATCTGATGAAGCACTTTCAGGAATTCAGGCATATCCACGGCTTGCCTCTGAGCCAGGTAAGGTACTTTTTATGAATTCAGGAAGATGCCTACAAAATCTAAGTATAACCTTGGAGCCATCCTGAACTTGTGCTGTCTGACTCTTTTCAAGTTACTTTAGAAGACTCTCAAGTAAAATTCAGTTCTTGGTCTGAGTTAATCTAAGGCTACTTTTATAGCCTGACTTTTGTACATTTTGTTGATATCTAATGATAATTTCCAATTATTAAAAAAAAATCCAGATCTTGGTCTGCTTTTGTTCATGCCATGGAAAGTCTAACCATATACAAACCATTCTAAACAATTTATTGGTACTGTTCTTCTGGATGTAGAAGAATTAACCTTTTGGTATCCAAGTTCGTCCATTGAGGAGTAATCTAAGAGAGTTTCTTCTTTTGGATAGAAACATGCAGGGGAATTTGGGATGGAAAAGTAAGGGCCAATGCTACTTTGACTGCTGGGACTATTTACATCATGTGTTTGGAATTTATCTTTTATGCAACAGGTTATCCATCCAATTCATGACCAGACATTTTACTTGACAGTGGAGCATAAGAGGAAGCTCAAACAGGAATATGGTTTGCTTATTCTTTCATTGTCTACCGACACAGTTTCTCACTTTAGCTTTGGTTGCTGTTGGTAATCTTGTTTATGATGATATCCAAATCATATTATTTTTCAGGAATTGAGCCATGGACATTCATACAAAAACTTGGAGATGCTGTGTTCGTTCCTGCCGGCTGTCCTCATCAAGTTCGCAATTTGAAGGTGGCAGAGCTTGCACTACATAAAATATGGCATATATTTCTAAATGTTTTTTGTGATTCTCCAGCTCGTGTCACATGCTTTCTTTTTTCTGGGTTGGGACGGGTTGGGGGTGGGGTGGTGTGGGGGCGCGTGGTGGGTGTTGAATTTTTTATCTTGATGTACTGATTGTTCCAGTGGGTCAAACGAATATTGATTTGCCTCTTTACATTCTTTTATCATGACAGTCATGTATTAAGGTTGCTCTGGACTTTGTTTCACCTGAAAATGTTAAAGAGTGCCTTCGTCTGACTGAGGAGTTCCGAGTGCTTCCCAAGAATCACAGGGCTAAGGAAGATAAATTGGAGGTATCCTCTCATTCTGCTACCATTCATTTCCTCCTGGTGAAAGAATTCCAACTGGTCTCAAACGATCGTGAGTGTTTCTTTGAATGACATTCTGTGCCCTGGTAAAGGATTCTCACTGGTCTAAAATTGAAATGGTGGTCTCTCTAGGATAATAGACCGTGTGACAGACGTCCATATGTGTTTAGTATTTCTCACTTATGATTAAAGCAAATTGCTGCCGGTCTATCTGAAAGTGGTTTCTGAAGCTCCAGCTGATTTAATAGGTCAAGAAGATGGCCATGTACGGGATGAGTGAGGTTGTGGGAGACCTTGAGCATTTTCTCAGGTGAGTGATCATCGAGATCTTCTTCTCGTGTACCTTTTTATTCTCAATGTTTCATTTCAGTGGAACTCAAACTAAATACCATCAGGAGATATAAAGAGGAAAATTTTTCATTCTCTTTTGTGCAATGCTGTAGATATGCTTTTGAGAAATTGTTCCTATTAGCCAAGTCTGTGTAGCTGCAATTTTTCTCTGGATCTAGAATTATCAAAGACAAGAACTTTGAAAATGAATTTGCTGTTTTGAACTATACCAGGGAAGGAAAATTCAAAGATGAGGAGTGCAACGACTGATGGTCCAATCACAACCTTTTGTGTATCAGGCCAAAGATTCTCTAGTCAGATAGATCCCCTAGTCCTCTTATTTGGTATTTTGCTTTTGCTTTGCAGATTAAGACTTAGAGAAGAGTGGAAAGCTTTGTATTGAGATGACTCATGCGTATGGCTCGTGTATGGCTCATGTGTATCTTGTTGGTGATAACTGGTGTAGTTAGAACAGTTGAACTCTGATATTCAACAGAGTACGAGAATTCAGCGCCTCACTCCACTTCCGTATGCCAGATTATTTCGCGCAGGTCCCCGAGGCTCATGTTGCTTGGAATTTACCTAGTTTGCAAGCTTGTGCTCTTGACTTGTGTGATATCTTATGTTTAGCTTCTGAGAGGGAGCTCTGCTGTTTCTGAGTTATCGAGATATTACTGTGGCAGTAGTTGGAGATGACATGACAGGTCTCCAGCGATAGTGTGGACACTATTCCGGAACGAGGTTGTCACTCTCATGCACTCATCCCGTGCCTGGTGGTGCCTGTCGTTGATTCATTCATCCATCCATGATAGTCAAATCAGTCTGTCCGTCATTCAAACTAAATCATTTTAATAGTGGAATTTTAGTTTCAAGGGCGAATGACATGAAAATATACTGGTTGTTTTTATTAATTTGTAATTAAATTAGTAATTCTTTTACTATATTTTTAAATGGATAATTTACGGATCAAATTTTAGGTAGGGAAAGTTGACGGAAAATTGTCCGATTGTAGATCAATTTGGAGGTGCATTTCGATTGGTCAAGGGATGTTGTATGATATAAATCAAAAATAAAAATATACGGGTTTTCCTTTCTTTTTAATTTTACCGTAAACTAGTAATTTTGATTAGAATGGTTGCAAATTTTCGTATTTCCTTCATGTCTACTGTATCACCCACATCCATCAAAATGCTAATGGGATGGACAAACCGACGTTGAAAAGCATGAATCGACAAATTTACCCTTATTTGACAAGTTACGGCAACAGGAGGGTTTGGGGGAGTGGAAATTTGAAACCCTAAATTCGAAATCTTAGTGCATAAATCAAAATGAGTTGTTAATTGCAGTGTTTTTACCGAAGAATTGCTCCATTGATTCTTGATTACGGAGGGCTAAAGAGAACGAAGAGGTATCGAGCGCATGAATAGACTCGAGGGAAAGACGAAAGCTCTGCAGCTTCGGTACGTTATGATGGGCGTGGGCAAGGGCAACGAGTGAGTGAAGGGTAAGTTAGGAAGACTGCTCAAAAGTCAAGGTATTTTGGACATTTCACCAACATTCATGTCTGTTTGTGCATGCATTCCGTAAACATTCTTGACGAAATATGGGTAACATGGTACATGTGAAGAAAACTTTAAAGCTGACTACCATTCTTATCAAAATTGATGTACTTTTTTATGGTAGAATTGGCAAAACATGAACTATGCAATTTTCAGATCATTTGCCCTAGTTCTAATGATTAATCATTCTTAATGCTAATTATCATTAGGCTGGTAACTGGTCCATGGATCAATCATGAGGGCGCACCTCGAACGTGCTCCAGGGAAGGATGGGAAGTGACGTACGTTACTAGTTGGCAATACCTGAATCGGATGCAAGTCCGCCTGCAAATTGGTCGACACATTTTCCCATCACGCAACGAACTACACTGTAACTGGGTTTTTATTATTCTCATAGTTCGGTTGCTGAGCTGATTCAACACATTTTTATAATTGTATTCATTGATATTTATTCAGGGATATGATTTTGAACCATTGGACTACCCCTACTGAAACATCTTTTAACAAAAAATCTTAAACCACTTTAATTTATAATTTTTAAAACCGGACCTGATCGGAAACTGGTCAAGGTAGAATTTATAAGTTTATGGGTCAGACTGAAGTTTAATAGATCAAACTATATATTTAATAAATAATATTATAAATAAATTAATATAATATAATAATTTATAATAAAAATCTTTAATGCAATAATTATATTAATTCTAAATTCAATATAAAATATAAATATAGGTATAGTAAGTTAAAATAAATATATTATAATAACTTTTTTAAAATTTTTTTAAGTTAGTTGATTTTTTTAATTGGTTTAATTGGATTTATCAGTTCGATTGGGATCGGCCGATTCAATCAGAGCTAATCGCATTTAAAATACAATTAGATTAATTCTAGGAATTGGACCGGATAAGTGGCAAATTTCCAATCGAACTAGTTGGTCTAGTCTAATTTTTAAAACTATACTTTAATCCACCCATAAATTTTTTTGCTCTTTTTTTAAGCCCAAAAAAAAAACGTTAACCCACGTCAGTCCACCCGAGTGGTAGGTAGAGTTATCGGGTATTAACTGGTAGATATGTAATCGACGTTAAAGCAACCACATTAAAGAGGCAGATTGGACCATGCCAAACTTCAATGGACTCCAAGCAGAAGAAGGGAAAACTGCCAATTTGGCCCCCCGGTGATCATGTGGTCATCACTTCGGTTTCTCGATGAATTTCATTTCAATCACCGCTAATTCGAGCAAGCATCATCGTCATTCCATCTGTCAATGCACTTCCATCTTCAATCACGTCTTAGTTTCTTTTGCGGACTCTGTCCGAGTTTCACTTGGGTGTGTAAGAACAAACCTCCATTGTTACCATTGCTTCCAAGTTTATTCAGTTCCCAATTCACACAGTTATCCGCATCCCTTGCTCCCCGACTTAGGATTGTGGTTTCAACAATCGGCCACTTCTTGAAGTCGCAGTTTTGCTGGAAAATAAATAAAAATACCACAACAAATTATGTGTTTTCTATACCTTATGCATAACTATTAGGGGTGAGAGTAAAGAATTGAAATTTTGAAAATCGAAAAACCAGAACCAAGATTGACAAAAATAAAATGGAACTTATATAAAATTCAAGTGATTTTTTAGACAAAAAAAAAACCACCGGAGAAAGTTGAGCTCCAAACTAAAATGGTCGTTCTCTAATTATATTTAGAATTTGATTTGATTAATTATAAATATACACTTAATTTTCATGATTTCACTACTTAATTATACACTTGAACTTCACATGGATTAATGTTTTTAGTGTGAACATGGGAGAATTTATTTTCAATTTATTTGCTCGAAATTAATTTCACATATGAATTCATTCTAAATAATAAAATGACAATTTTTATTAAAAATCGGGCCCCAAAAAGAATTCTCACCGGCACACACCTCCCCCCCCATGCGAGTGGTTTTTCATGCACCCAAATGGTTCATGTCATGTCTCCTTAATATGAAAAGGTTGATATAAAAGAGTTGGGACCGACTATCCATGAAAGGATACCCAACCGACTCACGCCAC
This sequence comes from Sonneratia alba, assembly GCA_900174645.1. NCBI lineage: Eukaryota > Viridiplantae > Streptophyta > Magnoliopsida > Myrtales > Lythraceae > Sonneratia > Sonneratia alba. Next base: position 27,774 of record FWPY01000094.1, on the reverse strand, counting down.
CTTTTGCAAACCATACCCACGCACCCACCCCACACTGCGACACGGGCAAGGTGGCTTCCATTTATAGCGACAGATTCGCGAATAGAAAGAAACAGAGAAATTGACCCCCTGAAAGGCATTTTTTGTTTAAATTTTAAATTATATATATAGTAAATGTATGTATTTTTGTAGGCCACGTGGAACGGTGTTGACAAGAGCTCTTGACATATCTTGGGCACATCACATGATTTTTGTCTCTCTCTTGCTTGATATGAATAGTATACAATGTAGTAATAATTTATTAATTCATCGGGTTATACATTATATAGCATGGAATCTACCGATTCAATATTAAATATTAACTCTTGAGAGTTTTGAAATCTAAATCTAATTTCTTACCTGTTGTTAGCGTACTTACAAACTGTAATTGTAGAGGGTTTCTCTATATTAATGCCATCCTGAGCTATAATTAATTTTAAATACTAATTTTGAAAATTTTAAATTATATATTAAAAAATATATATATTATATATTATTAATTTATCATGGAATGATCTAGGATATCTCATTATTTATCGGTCTTTTCAGTTTTTCCAAAAAAAAGGGGATAAGCATTTATTGGACCCCTCGAAATTTCTTAAATCAGCTACAAAGAGGCATGACTAAATATTGTAAACATGCGAAAAAATTAATCGGAAAATGACGTATATTTTAATGTTGTCTTTATTACTTTTTAGGGTTTTTTTTCAAAATTTAAGAAAAAAAGGTTGATGTTGGTCCTCTTGTATATGTACCGGGAAAATTACACAGTTGTTACAAAACGTTTTGTTAATGTAATACTTTAGTACAAGATTTTTAAAATGTAACTCCATGATACATTTTCTTTCAAATATGCTACACTTTAATACATTCCGTTAGTTTTTTACTAACGCCGTTAATTTTTGATGACGTGGATGGTTTACGTGGTGCTCCTTGATGATGTGGTTTCATGTTTCAAATATGTGGATGGCCACATGACACATGGTGGGACCCACTATTTATTTCTTCCTTTATATCTCTATATTTCTCTCTCTCCCTCTCTCTCGCTCGGCTCTCTCTCTCGACTCTCTCTCCCTCTCTCTCTTTCTCTCTCTCTCACTCAGCTCTCTCTCCCTCTCTCTCTTGCTCGGCTCTCTCTCCCTCTTGCTCGACTCTCTCTCCCTCTCTCTCTCACATCTTCTCTCTCTCGCTCGCCTCTCTCTCGCACACACTCTCTCGCTCGCGCTCTCTCCCTCTCTCTCTCACTTGCATGCTCTCTCTCTCTCGCTCACACACTCTCTCTCTCTCACGTGCTCCTCTCTTTCTCTTTCTCTCTCTTGCCCACACGCTCTCTCTCTCTCGCATGCTCTCTCTCTTTCTCTCTCTCTCTCTCTCTCACAAGCTCTCTCTCTCACACAAAATTTTAACATGAGAGAGATCAAGAAAATATTTGGTACTAATTTTACTATCTTATTAACAAATTTTAGCTTTTTTTGAGTTAATTTTTTTATTATAATTTTTTTGAAGATCAATCTTGAGATTGAATTATGTGTCAATTACCTTTTATTATACTATTATGTTATATTATTATCATTTTGTAGAAAAAAGAGAAAAATTCATAAATAAAAGAAAATTAGAAAAAAATAGATGTTATTAGATGGTAAAAAAATTTAATTGAATCTAGGTTGAGAGACAGAGGAAGAGAGAGAGAGAGAGAGAGAAAAAGAGAGAGAGAGTGTGTGAGCGAGAGAGAGCAAGAGAGAGAGAAAGAGAGAGAGCATGCGAGCGAGAGAGAGGGGGAGAGAGCACGAGCGAGAGAGTGTGTGCGAGAGAGAGGGAGAAAGAGAGAGAGTGTGTGTGAGAGAGAGGGAGAGAACCGAGCGAGAGAGAGGATGTGAGCGAGAGAGAGGGAGAGAGTCGAGCAAGAGAGAGAGGGAGAGAGAGCTGAGTGAGAGAGAGAAAGAGAGAGTCGGGAGAGAGGGAGAGAGAGCCGAGTGAGAGAGAGAAATGAAGAAATAAATAGTAGGTCCCACCATGTGCCACGTGGCCATCTATATATTTGAAACATGAAGCCAAGTCATCAAGGAGCGCCACGTAGGCTGTCTACGTCATTAAAAATTAACGGTGTTAGTAAAAAATTAACGAAATGTACTAAAGTGTAGCATATTTGAAAGAAAATGTATCACGGAATTACATTTTAAAATTTTTGTATCAAAGTGTTACATTAATAAAACGTTTTGTACTAACTATGTAATTTTTCCTATATGTATTGCTTAGTAATATTCGAAATACTGATTTAAATCTTTTAATAATAAAAAAATTGTTTACTTCAGTAAGATAATTTATAAAATTGTAAAGGAAGAAAAAAGAATGCCCGGTGGGGGATAAAAGGTTTGATCCAACATGAAATTGGGGGTTGGTTGTTGAACTTTGGCCACTACTGACCGGTTTCAGATATCATTGATTTTATAGATCTCATCAAAGGAGATGAGATGGAGTCCAAAATTTTCACTGTAATTCTAAAAATATTAAGAGTCAATATCTTAATTAAGTGTGAATTTTATTTTTTTAAAAATTTAACATAATTTTTTTCACATCATAATCATACATATCATTTATTAAATTTAAGATATCATTTATTTTTTAATCATATTATCTTATGTGATACTATACCGTATTAATGTTATATAAAAAACTGCTTATCACGTAAACAAAATCAACGCTATCCCACCCTACAACTTTTCTTTCTCCCCTGCTAATTTATAGTTTTATAAATATTACGATGAAGGAAGTGATTTATTATTATTATTATTATTAAAAATGGTTATGTCGGCATTTCCAACATCGAATAAAATAAGAGAAGGCATGTGAAATATAATTTAAAATTTTGAAACTAAAATCAATATGAAAAGGGGTTTAGATCAAATTTTTATAATCTACAAGACGATAATGACCAAAATCAACATTTTCTCCGAATTTTGAATATAACACAGGCATGTCAACCATCGATGTTATAGATCTCATCAAGGGAGATGAGATGGAGTCCAAAATTTTCACTGTAATTCTAAAAATATTAATAGTCGATATCTTAATTAAGTGTGAATTCGAATAAAATAAACAGAAGGCGTGTGAAATATAATTTAAAATTTTGAAACTAAAATCAATATGAAAAGCGGCTTAGGTCAAATTTTTATAATCTACAAGACGATAATGACCAAAATCAACATTTTCTCCAAATTTTGAATATAACACAGGCATGTCAACCATCGATTTTATAGATCTCATCAAGGGAGGTGAGATGGAGTCCAAAATTTTCACTGTAATTCTAAAAATATTAATAGTCGATATCTTAATTAAGTGTGAATTTTAATTTTTTAAAAAATTTTAACATAATTTTTCTTATATCATAATCATACATATGATTTATTAAATTTAAGATGTTATTTATTTTTTTAATCATGTTATCTTATGTGATACTATACCATATTAATGTTATATAAAAAACTGCTTATCACGTAAACAAAATCAAAGCTATCCCACCCTACAACTTTTCTTTTTCCCCTGCTAATTTATAGTTTTATAAATATTACGATGAAGGGAGTGATTTATTATTATTATTAAAAACGGTCATGTCGGCATTTTCAACATCAAATAAAATAAGTAGAACGCGTGTGAAATATAATTTAAAATTTTGACACAAATCAATCCGAAAAGGGGCTTAGGTCAAAATTTTATAATCTACAAGACGATAATGACCAAAATTAACATTTTCTCCTAATTTTGAATATAACACACAAATGTCAACCGTGGAAAGAGTGGCTGATCGTTGTACGGAATATGTAATCTTGAGCCGTGGCTCAAAGTTGTTGATCGGAATTTTATGGGGGCGGGTTTGGTGATTGGCTGCCTGAGAATTAAGTGAACTTGAAATAAAATCCCGAGAAAATTACTGGGGTCAAGTACTTAAAAAAAAAACATTACAAATGATTTTCATAGATTGAGAAACAAAAAAGGAGGGACAACCTTGTCGCCTTCCCCGAAAAGAAGAAAAAAAAAAAGGGAAAAAGCTTAGGACCTAAAAATGCCAGTGTAATGTCATTGTGTTTTATCATGTGTAAAATATTCTCCATTATAGGAAATGGTTGTGCTCTAAAATACAATACCAACAAGAAGAGAATAAAAATATAAAATGAAAAAATGATGAATGTTAGAATCTCGTAATTACAAATTAAATGCGATTAGCTAGCCAAAATTCTCATTAACTTTTCTTCCGTCGCAAAATTAATACAACTATTGAAATTTTCACTTTTTTTCTACCAACTAGATCACTGAAAGTTTCAGACTAGGTGAGAACATATTATTGAGGGATAAATTACATAGTTAGTACAAAACATTTTTGTTAATATAACAATTTGGTACAAAATTTTTAAAATGTAACTCTATAATATATTTTCTTTTAAATATGCTACACTTTAGTATATTTCATTAGTTTTTTATTAACGCTGTCAATTTTTGATAACATAGCGGCTTACGTGACGCTCCTTGATGATATGGTTTCATGTTTCAAATATATGGATTGTTAGGTAGCACATAGTAGGACCCATTATTTCTTTCTTCCTTTCTCTCTCCACACCTCTTTCTCTCTATCTCTCTCTCGCTCGGCTCTCTCTCTCCCTCTCTCTCTCTGTCTTAGCCACTTCGGTCATCGCCTTCTTCATGAAGCTCGACATACTCTCCAACCTCCTCTCCATCTCCACCCTCTTCATCTTCATGCTCGTCGCCGTCGCCCTCCTCGTACGCCACTACTATGTGACAGGGGAGACCTCTGCCTTAGATTACAACAAGCTCGTCGCCTGCCTTGTTCTCGTCATCAGGTCGTCCATCTCCACCGCCGTCTACTGGGCCGCCAACAGTAGCGATTGGATAGGTTACGCAATCATGGTCCCGATCTGGTTCGTCGCTACGCTGTGCCTGAGGGTGTTTGTCCCGTATGCATGCGAACTGAAGCTTTGGGGGGTGCCTCTCGTCCCGTGGCTGCCCTCAGCCTCGATTGCCATCAACATCTTCCTACTGGGTTCCATCGACAGGGCATCATTTGAGTGATTCGGGATTTGGACTGCCTTCCTCCTACTGTATTACGTGCTTTTCGGGCTGCATGCATCATACGACACAACCAAGGAAGTAGAGGTGAATCAGGAGTAGTCGAAGAGCGGCCGCATCGATGAGGGGACGATATGATTTGGTCTGCAAATCCGGGGGGCTCAATTCTGCTTAGCACATCTGTAGATATATTGGCACCTACTACCATGAAATCATCTCCCGTGGAAAAGAAAGCCATCAGGGAAAAAATGCCAAAGAAGAATGAAAAAATGTGTTTGCTCTTGCTCGTCATTTAAGGTGTGCGTCTATGAAGATTAACTCTTTCTCGCTTGGTAATTGTTGTGCTTTAAGAAGAGCAGAGTCCCTGGCTTATGTCGAAATGGAGCCAAAGAGAGGGAGAGAGAGAGAGAGAGAGAGAGAGAGAGCTGTGAGAGAGAGAGAGAGAGAGAGAGAGAGGGAGAGAGAATCGAGAGAGAGAGGGAGAGAGGGCCGAGGGAGAGAGAATGAGATAGAGAGTGAGAGGTGTAGAGAGAGAATGAAAGAAAGAAATAGTGAGGCTTACTATTTATCAAATTCATATATTTGAAATATGAAATCACATCATCAATGAGTACTATATAGGTCGTTACATTATTAAAAATTGATGACTTTAGTAAAAATTAACCGAATGTATTAAAATATAATATATTTAAAAAAAATGTATCATAAATTTATATTTTAAAATTTTATATTAAAATATTATATTAATAATTTTTTTTACTGACAGTATAATTTACCGTATTATTTGTTGAGACACAATTGTCGGATATGTGTGTACGAGACTCTGCCAAACCTTTACGATTGGACGGGTCAAGAGAAATGTTAGGAAAAATTGTCATTGGAAGAAGTGAAAAAAAAATAAAAATGATTGCAAGAAAAGTATCCACAAGCTTATTACTGCGTGGATAATTGGCCACGTGTTCCGCACAACCCAAAAAGATTGATTGATTATAAATTAATTATTTGACGTGTCCAAAAAAAGATTGATTGATTAGATTTATGGTACATTATAAAAGCATGTTTTTTTCAAATGGGATATGATTTTTGCAAATTTATTAAATTATTAATAATTTAAATTAGAATTTGTTTATTAATTAATCAAAATTTTTAAATATAAAATTTTTTCTTTTATAAAAATAAATATATTTTTTTAAAATGTAGATATCAAACTACCTTAAAATATTCATATTAATAATTTGAAAGGAAGAATTTTTATGGATTCAAAATTTTCATGTCTGTGGGGTTATAGGAATTAATCACGATCTTTTGGCTATTCTTTTCACAAAAGTCTAAATCGAATTGACAGGTGAGAGATATATTTATCGGGACCCGACTAAATTCGATGTCCTAACTAAAACAATGAATATCCCGTCTATTAAATGAAAAGCCGACCCCACTGCAAGCCTCTCCATTGAGGTACCTGCGAGCTTGCATTCAGTTTCTAACCCAAAATCATATCCATGCAATTAATGGTTCTACTGCCGGTGCACCAGTGATGGCCTTAGCCCGTCTCTTTTCTCGTCGTCCTGGTTATTCATGCCTTAATTTCTGGCAGAATCAAACCTACCAATGGTTGCTCCAACTAGGGTTACTAATAAAGAACAGGAGAATTGAAAAAAAATTAATTCAGAATGAATTAGCTTTTATATAATATAATTTTTTTAATATAAAGTAGTGTAATTAATGATTAAATTTAAATGTTTCAGTTAATTGGTTTAATATGCCAAATTTTATTTTAAAAAATATTTTAAATATTGTAAATTTAATAAAAATAAAGTATAAATATATTAGAAATATTTTTTAAAAATTAAAAAATTTTAATAAATATTATTTTACAATTATATAACATATTCTTTACTGTTTCATATTTTAAATGGGTTCGCTAATCTTAATATTGTATATTTAATTTATCAAATTTTATAATTTTAATATTTTCCTTTTTTTTAGATTTTTTCTTCATTTTCTTATATTTTTATATTATTTTTATTTAATTTATATTCAATTTATTAACTTTTAATTATTTTTTTAAAAAATAATTTTAATTAACCAAATTATAAAATTAATTTAAAATAATTTAATTTAATAATTATATAATAATTATCATTTAAGATATAATACTTAAACTGAATCAAACTAAGCACACGGTTCCAACAACCTCCCCACGCGGTGGCTTGTCATGGGTAAATCCCAGCACTAAAAAAGAAAAAAGAATCACCTAAGTTCATTGGATAAGCACACTGATCGAATCAATCATCTTGACATTAAAAAGCTATTTCTTAAAGAGGAACAAGTGGGGATTCTCTGAGCTAGGAATGGCTGTAGGGCGCGGCGGGTATATTAGCACCCCTAGCCTGCCGACCAGCCCCGCCCCATTTGTGACCCGAGTTTACTAGAAAAATATCAAAGTGATGCTAAACATAATAAGAAATCTAATATAAATATATATTCATAATAATAATATAATAATTTTAAAAATAAAATAATTATAATTCATAAAATTATAATTTCAAAACAAATATCATCTACTTTTAAAATTTTAAATTATTATATCTTATAAATATATATATATATAATATAATAAGCCAGTCAAATGGGGGCAGGCCGGGTCAAGATTGCCAATCCATACACCGAGCTCTTTATGAATTCCAAAGTCCCATCTTCCAAAGAAGAATCCCTTTCACCATCCAGTTACTTTTGCATGATTGCATCCGCTCAATAAGCCCAAAGTCTAGTAAATCTTACACTCAGTTCCGTGCCCGATCAATGCCTTCAATGCCCATTAAAAATTCAAGTATCCTTCTTCTGGGTCTGCGGTTGTAAAAGAAGAGGAAAGAACGAAACTTGTCGCACCGGAGTCTAGGGAGCATACTGGCTGGAATCTGGGACTGGGGAATGCGGAGCCGAGGGAGTGCATGGTTCAGGCATTTCGTTGAGCCGTTGGAGCCCAAGGTAGAAGGTCAAAGCCTCTACCCTTGATTTTTTTAAAATTTTCTACTTTTTCCTTTGATTTTCTAAATTTATTTGAATTAAAAAAACATATGATTTTGGACGGAAAAGATCTGTTCGATGGATAATGTAACATTAGGATTAAAGTGGCAATAACATGAAAGATTGAGTATAAGAATGACAACAAATAAAGATTTAAAATGAAAATGATAGAAATGATGAAGATTGAGCACCAAAAACGTCATTTTCCCTTTTGCTGGCCACAAAGTGTCGTTAATCGCCGTGTAGTGTAACGCACACCGACACGTAATCTCGAGCCACACCGACAAGTGTTTGATTGGAATTTTATGCGGCGGGAATGGTAATTGGTTGCCCGAGATTTCAATGAATTTGGAACAAGATCCCAAGAAAATCCTCACTGTCAACGACATTTCTAATTCTAAAGGATTTTCATTAAGTTTAGAGAAGAATTAAAAAAAAAAGAGAGAGATAAGAACAGAGACGCATAGAAATTCTGATGAGAATCAAATATGAAGGGCGTGAACAGTGCGAGTGTAATCGCAATTGTACCGCACCACCTTTTCTCTCCTCTTCTTGGTATTAATTATTTTTTATCATAAAAAATATCCATATTGTAAAATGGGATATGAGAAGGAGTTGAATATAAGTGCATAATGAGAGAGTTGAAGCCTAAATCCTAAGATTTTATAATCCCGGTCGCAAATTAGACACAATATTTTTATACCAAATCTCCTTTTAAAAAAATCATATCAATTAAATTAAATCATAATTTTAAAAATTATTTAAAATAAATCAATTCTCAAAGATAAAGTGATACAGTTAATTACTAATTTTAAATAGTTTAATTAACCGATTCAAATAATTAAACCATATTTTTTAAAAAAATATTTAAAATGTTATTTAAAAAACTAAAAAAACTTAAATATAGCTTCCTTTATTATTATATAATATATTTTTTATTACTTTATATTAAATTTATTTTAAATAGGTTAACTAATCTTAATTTTGTATATTTAATTTATTTTTACTTGAAAATTTTATAATTTTAATAATTTTTATTTTATTGTGTTTCAAAGTGATTTTTGTTTGATTTATATTCTATTTGATAATATGTTAATTATTTTATAAAAAAATAATTTGAAACGTTTCGGTTTAATAATTATGTAAAATTATAATTTAAAGTATATTGTTTGAACTCAATCAAACCATTTTAATAATTCGAAAAGGTTCAAATTGAACCGAACTATGAATGCCCCAAACTCCAGCTACCTTTGGTGTCCTAACTGAAATATAAGTATCTCCTGTGTTAGATGAGAAACCCAACTTCATTGCAAGTGCCTCGTTATCCTGGAAGAGCAACCGCAAGATTGCATTGATCACTTTAGATCCGGAAATCATATCCATGCATCCGCTGGGTTTAATCTCATTCTCTGCGCACCCAGTGCTAGCCCTAGCCCTTCTCTTTCTCGTCTTCCTACTTATTCATGCCCTAATTCCCGGGAAAACCAAACCCAGCAAAGATTGTTCGAACCTTCCTCTCGGTAGCTTCGGGTGGCCCATCATCGGAGAGACCCTCTAGTTGTTCCGAACAGCACGAGCAGGGAGGCCAGAGAGCTTCATGAGGGAGAGGATGAAGAAGTACGACACCCGGGTCTTCAAAGACTAAGCTGTTCAACGAGCCAACCGCTGTCTTCTGCGATGCTGAGGGCAACAGGTTCCTCTTCGCCAACGAGGGCAAGAAGGTTACTGTCTGGTGGCCGAGCTCGGCACAGAAGCTGCTGGGTACTCGTATAATCGCCACTGATGGTGAGGAAGGTATGGGATATGTATCGGAAACAATACTGGCAGAAAACTAACACCCAACACTAAAATTATATTAAAAATCTTATATATTTATTATTACTTAATTTAATTTTTTAATATATTTTAAAATATTTCTCTTAATTTTATATATTTGATTTCATAATACATTTTAATTCTAAGTTTAATAATTTACTAATGAGACATTTAATGGTGCTATATGACATGATATATCAGTAAAATCTTCATTACATTATCACCTTTATTACATTATCACGTCATGTTAGTTGAAATTTACTAGTCACTACATTGATTAACTTATCAACATATCTTTGTTGAAACTACTCATTTTTTATTAAAAGCTTGTGATTTAGTTTTTGATGCAATAAGTCGGATTATGCCTATCAATAAATAATAATCACGTCAACCGTTGTTATAATTAAAATTTAAATATGTCATATAATTAAATATATAATATTAAAGAATTATTTTAAAATATATAAAATTTTTACTATAATTATTATATTTACTAACTAAATAGACATAATGACACATATAGATGTATTGACATATACATATGTATGTGTGAATTTTTTTTATGATTTTAATAAAATTCTAAATATGTATGACAGGCAAAAGAATGAAGAAGATGTTGGCGGACTTTTTTAGTCCAGACACGCTGTCAAGGTACACCAGGATCATGGATGAAGTGACTCGGGACTACTTAAAAACTCTGACATGATCCTTACCAACTCGTGGTGAAACCCAATATCAAATACGATAAGAGCACCATCAACTTGCAATAAGACCCAACACCAAACGTGGAAAAGAACCCCAAGAACTGAAAAGAACAAGTTTGAAAATAATGAACTTTGACCCGTTACCTAACGAGGCAAGAACCAAAGTTGCAAATCAAGGAAGACGTCACACGAAGAATCCTACGAACTAGAGAATCAAAGTGATAAGTCCGGTTGTAGAACGCCACAAGATAACTTGATAAGTTCTAAGTCTTCTCAAGAACCAAGAAGAACAATATGTATTTCTCATTAAGAATGTATCTCCAAAATTCGTCCAAAGTTGAATACCTCAATGGGGTATTTATAGTATTACATAAAAATGGGAAATCAAATATCCAAAATATATCCTAGAGAAGGATATCCTAAAATAGTACAATATATTCTATGATATTATATTGTAAAGATATTCTAGGATATATCCAGATATTTAAATAATATCCTAGAATACTTATATAAATCTTTCATAATTTGAAAGTTTTCTTAAATAGTTATAGCTGCCAGCAAGTTTCTAAAATTTCTATTAGACTTGAACTTCTATTGGGCTTGAATCAAATTGACATGGCTCTGCAACTCACAAGAATGTCCTTCAATGGGCTTTGATGTATGTTTTTCTGCCATAAACTCTTGAACCAACCCGTTGAGTGCCTCCTTGAACTTCTTAGCTCGTGCCCTCGAAATTTGCCCAATTGGAACTTGAATAGGATCCGTGGAGGTTGGTCTGAGTTCTGCATCAAACTCATTGGGAAGGTACACTCATAAATAGTATATTATATATCAATTGTATATATCATGTTTCTATATGAGGATGAACACTATATTTTTTAAAATCGGATTGGATGAGAAATTGGTGTAAACATGAGTTTATGCATCGGATTGAGAATTTAATGAGTTAAATTGCATATTTAATAAATAATATTACTAATAAATTTATATAATATCATAATTTGAATATAATTTATAATAAAAATATGAGTATAATTATTATATTAAATAAAATTTTAACATAAAAATATAAATATAAAACTAGTAAAATAAAATATATATATTATAATAAGTTTTAATCTTTTAGAATTTTAAGTCTACCTATTTTTTCATCAGTTCAATTGGATTCACCGACCAGTTCAATCAGAGTTGACCTCATTAAAAGTACAATTGAATTTTTTTATAGGAATCGAACCGGATGAGTAATCGATTCTCGGTTAAACTAACCGGCCTAGTTCGGTTTTTAAAACTATGATGAATAGTCTTTCAAGTTTATAATGTTTATTATATGTGTGACTTCCATTAATTAATCGAAAACAGGTAGCATATTAAACGCCTTCGCGTGATACAGTGAAATATCATTGCATCAGAAGGTAAAAAGAGACATGGCATCTAGTTAGAGTTCAAGCTTGTAACAGTAGAACGTGCTTAACTCGTGAATGGGAAGAATCTCTTCTGTTTTTCCTAACTAGTCAATGATTCATAGCATTACATTGTGGTGAAAAAAGGACCGGAAGACCGAAACCCGAAAAAGACCAAATCAAGATTGGGTAGAAGAAGTCAAATTCTTCAGGTAATTCAAGTGATTTTTTTGGGTGAAAAAGCCACCAAGATCGATGAAATTAATATAAGCAGCCGATGTTATCACCAGTCACCTTTTTTTTTTCCACGCAAATTCTAAATCTAATGGATTTCTAATTATATATATCAGACATATATATACTTAACTCTCACTGTTATATTTTTAACCTATGGTTTTCTCTCATAAAGTGCTTATGCTCAAGCCAATTCTAGGTTAATTACAAGAGAATTTCTTGTTATTTAACCACTCTAGGACATTTAAAATGGATTTTCCTTTACATTTTTGGACATTCTGTTGAAGGGGGCTTTTTGAAAATTACTGTGATGTTGTCATATGCTTGATCCATTCGGCCGATATTGGTCCCAGCCAAGACTTAGAGTGCATGGTGTCGGAATGGAGCACTACCAAAGAGTGGTTGCACGCTGGTTCACGAGTACACGCAATGAAGCGGAGAAAGACATCTCAACGTTTTCACCGCCTTCTGTCTGTATCATAGGACAATTTTGGACTATTTTCAGACTTTTTTTCTATTAAAATGTATTTTTAGAAATCTAAAAAAAGGTACACAGCATAGAAACTAGAGAAAAAAAATCCGTTCTTATAAAACTGGGAGGGAGTAGGGTTCAATGGGGCCTCCTAGGAGACTGGGTCCGGTGTTCTCTTACTATGGTCTCTCTCAACCATAGTTTTAAAAACCGGATCGAGCCGGCCGGTTTGACCGGTTCAACTAGGAACCGGCCACTCACCCGGTCCGGTTCCTTCAAAAAATTCAATTACACATTAAAAGAGAAAAAATTTGATTGAACCGGCCGGTTCCCGGTCCGACCGGTGAACCCAATTGAACCCATGAGAAGACCGGCTGACTTAAAATTAAAAAAATACAAAAACCTATTGTAATGTACCTATTTTATTTTACTAAATTTATATTTACATTTTATATTAGACTTTTGTTTAATATAATGGTTATATTAATAATTTTTGTTATAAATTATATTCAAATTATGATATTATGTAAATTTATTAGTAATATTATATTATTAATATTATTTATTAAACATGCGATTCAACCTATTGAACCTCCGGTCCGATTCATGAACCCATGCCTATACCGGTTCTCGGCCGGTCCGATTTTAAAAACTATGCTCTCAACCATAAATTTTAAAATTAAATAGGATAAGAAACTGGTGACAATATAGATTTATTGGTAAAACTAATTATTTAATAAGTTGAATTATATATTTAATAAATAATAATAATATTTATTAAATTACCATAATATTCTAATTTGACTATAATTTATAATAAAGGTTATTAATATGGCTATTATATTAATTCTAAATTTAACATAAAATATCAAATAGATTTAGTAAAATAAAATAAGTATATTATAATATATATTTTTTAATTTTAAATCTACTGATTTTTCTATTGGTTTAATTAAATTTATCAATTAAATCGAAAATCAACTGATCCAATCAGAGTTAACTGTATTTAAGGTACAATTGAGTTAATTCTGGGAACTTGACTGCATGAGCAATTGATTCCTAGTCGAATTGATTCGGTTTTTAAAATAGTCGTAAAGAAAACAAACCTTCATTAATAAATGAAAAATGATAAAAAAAAAAAAAGAAAAAAAAAAGAGGAAGTATCATATTGCTTATGCAGTGATACCGTTCAACGAGATTTCGACACATTTTTACTCTATGCCTCATCATATGAATTATTAATTTCTATCTTCTTTTCTGCGCTCGAAAAAAAAATCAATATAAAACATGTAATTAATTTGTATAAATATATTTATTAATTGGTTTTTTCTCCTTGCCCTCGGAAAAAAAATTGTTGTCAATAAATAATAATAATAATAGGTAAAGAAGAGGTGATGGTCTACCCGGCTGCCAAACTCTACGCGTTCGAAACGGCATGCCGCTTGTTCATAAACATTGGCGACCCCGAACGCATATCGAGGCTCAGTCGTCTGTTCTCCGAGTTTCTCGATGGGGTGATCAGCATCCCCATCAGCCTCCCGGGCACGAGATATTACCGAGCCAACAAGGCGGTGAAGGACATCCGTGGCGAGCTCGGTGAGATGGTCGAGCAGAGGAAGCTGATGGACGGTGTCGGCTCGAGAATCCGAGGCGATCTGATTTCATTTTTGCTTGAGAACGGGGACAAGGACGGGAGGTTTCTGAGCAACGAAGAGATCGTCAACAACCTGCTGGTGTTCCTACTTGCAGGGCACGAGCCTACTAGCAGTACCATAACATCGCTCATGAAGTTCCTCGGTGAGATGCCTGATGTGTACCAGAAAGTGCTGCAAGGTGAGCAGTCTGTAGTAAAGCCTATATATTTCCCACCTTTGTTGGTTACATGATTCTGTAATATGATATTTATAATTCTAATACATTTTTAATCCACTCATAAATAGTAAAATTTTTTAGTAATAATTTTTTTCATTCATAAAATTTAAATTTAAAATTATATTTTAAAAAAAGAATTTAAAATTATATTTTAAAAAAAGAGTTATTTTAAGCCTACTCAAACATGCACCATATTCCCTCTTATTTTGGGGTTGCTTAACCTGTAAAATTGCTTCGTGTTTATTATTTTTATCATAAAAATCAGTCTATCACTTCACAGCTCATTATCTATAATATTTTGTCCAAGAATTTTATTTTTTCTGATCTTTTAAACACCCAATAAAATTCCGTAAATTCTTAACATTTACATTATAACTCATAAAAAATTATATGTATTATTTAATGTAAAGTGGGTTTCGTTTTAAAACTTCTAAAAATTTCCCTAAACTAAAATATATTTAATAAATAAAAAAGTATAAATAGGGATTAAGTAGTAAAATTATCTTTAAAAAATCGTAACTACCTACTAAAACACAAATTATTCCCATAATCTACTTATATTTTAATTTATTTTATGCTTTAATAAGGCATTTGTTATCGAGAAAATTAATCAAATTATGCATCCAATTTTATCCAATTCCAATTTAAAGCAAATAATTAATAATACAGTGGGACATAATTTAGTAATTATTTGATTATGTAGATTTTTTCAATATTCCACTTTATTTGCTTTGATAATCTTTTAATACGAGCATGGATCAATATTTATATCACATTATCGAATGTTGAAGTTATTGTATGTTTGTGTAGAGCAAAGGGAAATAGCAAATTCGAGAAAGCCGGGCGAGGGGCCGAAGCCGGAAGATCTACATCTCATGAAGTATTCGGCGAGTGTCGTGTCCGAAGTCATAAGGCTGGTGCCACCGGTCATGGGGGCTTTCAGAGTGGCCCTGGAGGGCTTCTCGTATGGTGGATACACCATCCCCAGAGGCTGGAAGGTATATATTACACACACATAGATATACCATCATTTATAAATACATTTAGCTATTTGTGGCTCTTGTCTATATATTTTTTTAATAATTTCCATTCATTGAAATACCCTCATTGGTAACACAGTTGCTATGGAGCCCGACAACGACAAACACCGACCCGGCGGTGTTTCCGAACGAAAAGGACTTTGACCCGACGAGGTTTTACCAAGCTTCTCCGCCGAGCAGCCACGTCCCCTTCGGAGGTGGGCCGAGGATGTGCCTGGGGAAGAACTACGCCCAGATCGAGATCCTCGTATTCCTCCACCACGTGGTCAATCGGTTCTGTTGGGAACTGACGGTTCCAGGCGAGAGGATCGAGTTTGATCCCCTGCCTATCCCGTCGAGACGACTCCCGGTGTGCCTTAAACCTCATCGATTCTGAGCCGGAACACGTAATGCATGCATGCATGCAACCTAAAAGCATACGTGATTGCTGGGATTTATATTATTATTATCATTATTAGGATTACTAGGTTCGACCTTATCTTTTATGTGGTCATAATTTCATTCACCCCACGTGCTACTATTGTAATAATCATACTACCTACGTTAATTTTTCAATCGGAAGTAGAGATAATATAATAAATCCCACGTCCAGCCCTTCTCATTTTCCTATTTTCTTGGGAAAAGTATACATTTAATTATTTACGTTTGGTCGAATGTTAACTTTCATTTTATCTTCCTGTTGATTGTATCATTCACATTATATCGCATGATTGATCCCAACATTATTCAAACTCGATGAGAACTGGAAATTAGTGCCTATCCTTTTACGTGTTTGCATGATTAATCCCAACATGATTCAAACTCGATGAGAATTGGAAATTAGGGGCCAATCTGTTAATGTTTGAATTGGAAGTATACATAATGCTTGAATAATGTTCGATCGATTCCTGCCTATCCTTCACTTTCATTTTCAATTTGGAAATTTTTGAGTTTAGAATCAAAAAATGAATAAGAAATTTTCAAACATAAAATTATTTTCAAAGCTAAACCATGAAAAAGAATTGTCATCGAGTAATTAGTACTAAACTAGGGAAATGGGAAAACTTCTTTTCTTATCCATTGTCTCTTCTCTAACTAGATTTAGGCAAATATTAAGAAGAAAACGACATAGGATAAGAGATGCGACTTCGGCATTTAACAATACGTTTTAAAGTTTGGTCATTCACATATCTTATATAGGAGTTACCCATTTGCAAATGTATTCTCTATTCTTTTTTTTTAATCAAATAATTGTATTCACTAATTTATATTGATGATGGTGTTTTTTCCCTTTTCCCTTTTATGTCGACTAAATGCGCAATGGACATCACACGCCTCATTAATGAGAAAGCACCTTATGGGATGGTATTAACTCATCGCAATACATGGTGATGCTAGTCACTGTAATTTTAAAATTTACCAAGTTAATCGCTTGTCATTTGAGTTTTAACTAGTCTAAATTTGAGTCAGGGTGACTCATTAAATGACAAAACGCTCATAATATAGATTTCATTCATTGATAATACTTGAATTGAAACCTTATTTAAGGGGGAAATCCATCAAACCACATCAACCGACTTATGTTGATATTGTTATAGGTTATTTATATGAAGAAGATGCTGTGACTAGAGCAGGCAGAGATCAGTTTGACCCGATAACACAGCCCAGGCACGGCTAGAGTTGGTTGTGTTTAATTACTACTTCTATGATTTCTATGCTTTCCTTTTTGCTGTTTTTACGTATATTCTTTCTTCTTTTTTTATGAATTAGTGAAATTGGTTAATTGAAGTTTGTTTATTATCTATTCTTCTTAAACTAGTAATTTTTTTAAAAAAAATCGTACTTGTTAGGGCATAGACCCATTTACATCTTAATTAATCAAGATATTCGGTTTGTAGACATCCAACGAAAAACTATAATGTTCTTCCGTGTAAACTTGACTGCGGCGTTTCATTGCTCTCCTATAAATAATTCAACTTCAAAAGTACCCGCTCATATGGCAACCCGATGCCGTTAAGATGAAATTATTAGTTCTTATCAGACCTATAAGAATTCCCTCATCCAAATTCTTTCATTTAGGATGGAATCTATAAAGGATGATGTCAAGGGAAAGAATTTGAATCCATCCTCATTTAGAGATTAAATCACTCGAAATCACAGGTGCAATTGTGTCTGGACTGATCCATTATGTGAATGTATAAAAGCCCTACTATAGAGCCCCTTTTTTGTAATTGAGGATAGTGCTCAATATCAATGCTAGGCCAGCTGGCCAGGAGTAGACATTCCCAAGCAATCATACGGCAAAATATGCCAAACTTTAGTTACACTATCCAGATAGGTGATATTAACACCTACGTTGGTAACATCTTTTGCATGAAAGCCAAGAAAATCAGCCACTTGATTCCTAATTCACCAACTACCATTTGACATAGTATTACTCCACATTGAAGCATGGGCAACCACAACTCTCCTCCCGTCATGGGAGAAAAAATGTCAAATGAATATTACCTTAGAAAACTCAATAATCAGAAGCATTGTCCCTGCTACTGGATTGCCTTCCCTCGTACTGTTACCTCTTGCTTTGATGCTGCTCGTGAGAATGGTCTTTCCTGTCTCTCGAGCTTCTTTTGCTTCTCCTAGAGTCATGACCTTCATCAGTGGACCTCCTCCTATGAGATTTATGATCCCTATCTCTCGAGTTTTTGTGTCTGCGATCCTCCTGAGTCTCATAACTACCGTACTTATCTTCCCTTTCAAATGAGGATTTCCTGTGGGAGTTCTGACAGTAGTGATATTCCTCCTCAATACCTGCCTCCTCTACCGTGGAGCTTCTGCTATGGAAGTAATCTGCCTGGTCCTTAGAGCTCCTGTGAGAGCCTCTTTCCCAGTTTAAGGGGCTCTTTTCTCTTCTTGGGGGAGATGGAACCTAACAAAAAATGAATTATGGAAGTATTGGGGCATATTCTCATAATTCAGTCATAAATTCGATCCACTAGAGAGTTGAATTGTAAAATATAGTTTGCTTTCACAATTATAGCTCAAAAGTTGATACCAATCTCACAGGAAGAGTTCATAATTATAACACATATTATCCTTCATATATTCAACTAATGTATGTTTTAATCTTTGGGGATATACTTGCAATTTAACCCATACTAGTGCATGAAAACAAAGCACTTGTAAATTGAAAGTAAGAATTCAAGTGGTTCTATAATAAGACTGATAAAGTGGGGGGAAAAGTGGTTCTATAGTATGCAATGGAACCACTTGTGCTAGCAAGGGACTAAAATTTGCTCTGCACCTTATATTACCAGATTCCAAAGAACCATCCAATTCACCAGCAAAAGCAATCCCATCTCTGTGGCCAAATTAATAGAAGTGGCATCACAAAGAGAATAATACCTCAAACCTTGTCTTGTATCTCCCTTCTGGTGCAGGAGGAATGCCCAGTCTCTTCAATTCATCGAATGGTATAGGCCAGCTGTGCTCACAAAGTACAATAGAAAATTTCACAATGCAAAACTCTCAGCTTTCAAAACGAGGGAAAAGCATGTGATGGCTATGAGCCATTTAATTAGTCCCAATGATACCTAATTTACAGGGCTCTTCCACCAAGATAAATTCTGATTACTACCAAATACAGTACTAAGGAGTGGAACATAGGCTACAATCACGAAAGAAATAACTTAGCATACAATGGAATATGCAGATAATTTGACTTGTTAAGAAAATTTTGTAGCATCAGGAAAATAAATTGCCAGACCATTGGGCAACAATAGTACAGATAGTAGTTCCTGAAGCAAGCACAGGAATTCATACTAAAATTAAACATTAAAATTCAATAAACTCTGCTTACAGGGGAGCACAAAATGGTCTTTCTCGTCCTCTAAATCGAAGCTGGCCAGATTCTTTCTTACCACCAAGGCCACCTCCTGCTTGTGTAAGAACACCTTATTATCATTTTCTTGTTACCAGCAAGCAAGAGGCAAGAGAGATATGCAGAACTAACCTAACCTTCTAGGAATCCACCCCGGCATCAATTGTTGTCTATTGTAATCAACTATTATTTCAGAGTCATCAGTGAAGGAATGATGAGCATCCTGCTAAATGGTAAAAATGTATCCATGAATTTGAACAACAGCAAATAGAGTTTCCAAGGCAGTGTTATCAATACTTTCACAAAGAGAACCTTATATGCACGCCTCATTTCTCTTTCCGTTTCAAATTCGACAAAAGCATAACCTCTTGAGGCGCCTGTCACTGTGAAAAGAGATCCAGGAAACTTAATATAAGAGTAGAGTTAATCATGGAAACACATGAAAAAATAATCAAATTGCAACAAACTTTATGCAGCAGGTAACAGCAGAACCAAATGTTCCCGTCTAAATGACATCGCTACTTAGGATAGAAATGATAACATTGGTGCTTCCGGCAATAACGTGCACCATATGTGAAAGGCTTTGGAAATACATGATATTTAATTCCTGGAAGAGAAATAAGTGAAAGGAATGAAATCTTACCATCTCCACCTCACAATTAAAGTCTGAAGGAACACAAATTGAGCGAGATACAATAATTCAAAGAAAATTTATGAAATTTACAATTTTCAGTGGATGCTTATTCGACCGCTTTCTATTTCACATAATTCAGAAAACAATAAGACTATCACTTAGATCAGCAGAACAACTTACCAATGTGCCTTACCAATCTTATATTTTTCACTCGACCATATTTGCTCATTGCCTGCAGATAAATGTTCACACAAAAAATAAGTAACTTCAGAAGCAACAACCCAGAACTGCCAGTGAGTCATTCAAAAGTAAAGTTGAGTATGATCAGATGAAATAACAATCACCTTGAATTGGAACTAAATCTTTGCAGTCTTAGAGATGATTAACATATTGAAATCCACTTACAAGTAGTTAACAAACACCAATTAAATACTTATGTTTCAAAAACGCTCATCCCATCTTCCCAAATTTCGTCATTCTTCTCGCTCTATAATTAGATAGCAACCCACGAGCGCAAAACAGGTCCATCTCTAAATATTCATGGACGAATTTCTGGTCCCCACGGACAAAGGTGACAAATCCATCTGACAATTTCCATCGAAATGGATGAAAGCTTTATGATATATGCCCGATTCCATGAGTCAAAAGTTAACTGATTTAAGTGGGTATTTCAATTTGAAAGATAAGTAAGATCAAATAGAACCTGACGGAGGGTGTCTTCGGTTGTGAAATGAGAGAGGCGCCCGACGAAGAGTGTGCAGTAAGGATCTCCAATCACCTTTGGATCGCCGAGGGGGTCGTCTGCAAGAGAAGAAGCATTCTGTTGAAAATCCGTCGGACCCCTACCTGGCGAAAGAATCGCCCGCTACAGGAACGGCAGGTGAAGGAAGAATTTGGAAATTACAGAGGCCGATGGAGGAGCAGAGATGGGCGCGGTAGACGGCGTTGTCGTGAGGGACGACTTCGGTGCCGTCGATACTCCCTGCTTGAATCGGGTGGTACGACCCAGCGTAGAATACTGAGTTGATGTTGCTCATTGTCCTCTCTTCCTCTTCAGCTTCTCTTTCCTCGGCTTCTGCGGCTTCGTTGTCACAGCGGAGCCCACAGAATGGCCGGGCGTAAGTCGATCTATCAACTAGCTATTCCCTGGTATGAAGGTGAAAGGCAGAGACAGGGGAGAAAGAAGAGCAAGAGCTCACCTCAGCTAAGTCCCCACGATCGCCAGCGGAATAGTAAACAAACCACCATAGTAATTTATCCCAAAATTCCTATTTCAATCGAGATATCCATTATCCACCAGTCATTGTGGACTCATTTGCCCAGTATAGAAAAATGAATCAGATAGATTACCAAGTTCGATTCTAGCCAGATTAGTCAATATATATACCATTTCTATGCGGAACAAGATATTATTTGTGGGTAAATTGGTCACAATATTTTTTGTTCATGAGATGGATTCAATTGTTACATAGTAAAGGGAATAAATTGAACGATATAATTAATCAAAATACTAAACTTTACTATGATAAGTTAATTCCATACCAATCGAACCAAGGCTATATGCATTCTTATTGTGGGAAAGGGTTATTTGAGCGAGCCTAAATAGACATTATACAGGTTTACAAATGAATCACTGTGTAACTGCATATACTTAATATAATTCAATCTAGGGATGGATTTACTGCATCTACTTAATATAATTCAATCTAGGGATGGATTTACAGGGGCGCGGGAGGCGATTGCCCGAGTAAACCATTGAAAATTTATCCAAAATCTACTTATTTTCATCATTTTTGGCACATCATGTTATTTCACCCCTTTGAATTTATTATAATATTCCTCTCTTAAGTTTCTTAAATGTTTATTATCGTCATGATTAGTAATCTGGTATAATTAGTACATTCATTATATACTATGAAGTAGACAATAAATAATCTTGCACGTACTTATGAAGAGTTACTAACTTAAAAGTGTAAATGCTCATTATAGAGTAAGTTCACTGAATTAATTCGCTCAAGAAAATGTCTAATCAATTTCAATAAATATCAATAAATTATTCCTTAGATAATAGTAGGTATAAATAATCCTCAAATCTAATATTGTCATAGTATCTTATAAGAGTTAAGTTATAATTTTAATTTATTTCTCAATATGATTATTGGAATAATTTGTATAGCATATTATATATCCAATAAAACTTTTATAGAAATGATGAATAATATAAAAGGAATTAGTTAGATGAGATGAGTAAAGAGATAGTTACAGTGGTACCATGAGCAACACTCAATGCATTGCATTGATTGGCTTCACAATTTGAAAAACTCTTGTAAATGTGTTCTAAGATTGTATCGACTAGCTTCATGGTTGATATCCTGGATGGAATCCAAGTGATTTGTAACATCTATCGACTCTATGACTTGGTGCTACATCATGAGCACAAATAAGTCTTTCTTTTTTATTTTTGCCCATAGTGATAGCAACTAAACTAGAATTATGAAGGCTTGTTTGTGATGAATTGATTGCAAATTCCAAAGCGTATGATATGAAGGAGCATATGTAGTCACTCTAATTCGCTATCATTCAACTTGAATAACCAAATTGAAAACCTTAGATAGCTCAGGTAATGGATCCATCATTAAAATTTGTGTAGAGACATGTATATAGGATTTGTTCAATCCCATTAGGAATTGCATAACTACTTCCTGTTGCTAATAATACATGCCCTACTGATATGTCTGCATCTTGTGCCATATCATCTTCAATTTGGTGAAATAATTATTGACATCCTGCGATCCTTGAGCCAATGCAAGAGAGATTGTTTCAATTGGAAGATCATAAGGCCATT
Organism: Sonneratia alba; assembly: GCA_900174645.1. Taxonomy (NCBI): domain Eukaryota; kingdom Viridiplantae; phylum Streptophyta; class Magnoliopsida; order Myrtales; family Lythraceae; genus Sonneratia; species Sonneratia alba. Next base: position 4,778 of record FWPY01000094.1, on the reverse strand, counting down.
GCTCTGATGGAACCTGTGTTGCAAGTCAAACTGGACAGCTTGTGCTACCTACTTGCTTCAATCTCTTTTGTTACTAACTTGAAGATCCATGAAACAATCATGCTGTTGCACCTAAACCACGCATTATAGGTTGGGTCAATATTAGGAGGTCGTTGCATTGAACCATCTATAAACGCTACCTTGTTATTGGCACATCGAGCAATTTGCATCACACAACTCCAAGCATAATAGCTTAGTTCTATCAAAATGTGAGATCCATGCACCAATCCTAGATTGTCTCTGCTTTGGAAATAAAAAGGACTATGTACATTATCAGCAGTAAGTGCATCCATCAATGCATAACTAGAAGCTGGAGAAGAAGACTGAGTGTTTAGAACTTGAAAATGATTGTTCTGAGCTAGTAGATTTTGATTTGCTTGTCCTCGAGTCATGGATGAGTGATCCAAATGTTAACAATTGCAGCACGTAATCAAGCTCTGATACTATATCATACGATAAAAGCTCAAAAGGGATAGAGCTCTATTTTGGAGTTATAGGAATAAAGCGTAGGAAAGAATGAAGAATGCAACGAACCAAAGAAAAAGAGAGTGAACAAAGTAGTGTGAATTGTATCTTTTCATTGAGAATGTCGATGGCGCACATCAAGCCATTTATAAGAATTCTATCAAGCACAACTAAACAAAATTACACTAGTGCCACCCGCCATAACTCTCATAACAACCCATGCCCTCTTCTTCTCTCTATTAACTTCACACCCAAGGCAAACTCATCCATCCATATGGTTTGATAGCAACACTTGATGCCTAGTAAATAATGGAAGATAGTATCATTAGAGATTATCTCATTCCTAAGTGTTGAAAGCTTAATCCCAAGTGTATAATACAGTTTAGGAAGTCGATATAAGGCCAGGACTAAATAAAGCACATCTCATGTATACTTTGACATTAGTGAAAGAGGAGATGTGAGTTAGGGATCTCGTATTTAGGCACAGGAGTGAGCTTGAGACATTAGACCAACTCTTGGTGATAAATAAAATAATATTAAAAAAGAAATTTTGTATAATGAAAGAAGATAATCATAAGTTAAAATTTTAGAAATATTCCATTTTTAAATACGTAGACACATTTTTTGCATATATCATTTTCTTAGAAATATTTTTCCATAAAATCGGAAAATCCTTCATATGAATAGACTATAACAAAAGATATACAAAAGTTCCCCATTGAAGTGAGGTGGTACAAGCTCGCTCACCCTCATTTTCTACATAAGCTTGGGAGCTATGGTTATACCTTAGACCTAACTAAGGACATAAATCACTCTTTAATTATAGAATTATGCACCCTCTCCGATCTAAAAAATCTCAAGTTCTTCTCGCACCAAATACAACGAATATAAACATGAAAAGTAACTTATACATAACAGCATCTATCTTGTTTTTCCACCTGTGTTATATCGTTATTTCTAGTTCTCCCGCCCACTCTTCTGTGGCTCTACATATTCCCAACTTATTCAACACCAATTCCCACGTCAGGTGAGTCTCTAAGAGTTCAAAAAATATGTGATCTCTAGTCTCTAATGTATTCTCACGAAATGTGCATCGGGAAGATACTCGAGAGTTCCATCGTTTAACCATATTCATCGTGGGCAATCTATCCCTACAAGCAAGCCAATAGATTGTAGATACCCTCGATATATGACCCTTAAACCATAGTACATTGTACCAATCCACTTCCTCCCTCTTAGGTCTCAATGATTCTCAAGCCTTAGAGATAGTGAGCTGGTGTGAACCTTCCCAACAGAGTTGGTCAACTAGGGTGAAGCATACAGAACTTTCAATTTGTGGTAAGGTTCTAGATGCCATAGAATCAGTACACAGTGGCTAGCTCCACTCTCCATTTCTGAAGATTGCAGAGAGCTTCTCATTTTGCTACAAGGACGGGAATTCTGAGAGAGGACTTAGGCCCACCGCCACCCAATGATCGTACCACAATGATATGTTCTCTCATGATCCCACCTCATGGATAATATTGGAGCGTTTCAGAGTCTTTCTCCAACTCCAACTCGATGATCTAGAAGGCTTAACTGAACATGGTCTGATGTTGTGTCTGTTTCAATATAAAATTAATTTTTTATTAACAACATAAAGTAATTATGATATAAATTCTATTTTATTGAATAATTACTTGTAATTAATATTTTAATTAATTATTACATGAGTTAATATATTAATTAAACATGAACATTGGTCATTTTTTCAAATTTTGCATATATTTGTTTGTGCATCCTAATTAAGCACTAATTATATACTGTTTGTGTATTATTTTTTTCCATTAAATTATCATAAATGGCACTATATTATATCAGTGCTATGCAATATACCATTAGCCTTATCAAAAAAATTAATGTGCAATATAAAATTATTTGATGAAAAATTGTATATCATACTAAAATCGATAAATAAAGTAAAGTTGATCAATAATTGAAAAATATAAAAATATTTTTTTAAATTTAAAATTTTAGTCTAAATTTATACTTAATTGAGATATTAACCATAATATTGCAAAAACACTTCAATTTTTTTTGCATTGCAACTAATATCATAACTATTTCACTTATATTTACTAAAATTTACAATTAGTTTTCATTTTAAAAATATAGTAATGTGATATTTTAACTTATAACATAAGAATTTTTATGAGAAGTTAATTCTTTTCTATCATTTTTAACATTTATTATAAAACGCATTTTAAGGTTCTATCTATCAGAGCCAAAACTGGTGAGAGAGAGAAAGAGAGTACAGAAATAACCGCCAAAACAGACAGGCACGTCCGGGAAAGTCCTCGCCGTCCTATTTATGAGCATCTCCTTCCCTTTCTCACCCAAATTTACTGTTTCTTCCCCGCGAAACTCTCTCTCTCTCTCTCTCTCTAAAGCAGCTCGTTAACCTTCTCTAATGGCGCCAAAATCTCAGTGACCGTCACCTCAATAATTGAGGTTTTATTGCGTCGTCGCCATAGGTATCTCTCTCTCTCTCTACCTGGAACTGTTCGATAGAAATGGAGGCGTGCAAACTCGCATTGCGTTTTAATGTTAACAATTTGAGCTCGGTGATCGGTATTCTTTTTGTCAGAGTCGCTGTATCCTGTTTCTTTTGTGCATTTTCCTCGCATTTACCTCTCTTTCTCAACTTCAGCGCCTCTGAAAATGGAGGCAGTAAACCATGTATATATATATATATTTGTTTCCATCGACAATTACTGCACTGATTTTTAGTCATTTTTTCAATTTATGGATGATATAAGAACATGAGAAGCAGTGATCGGTGTTTTACTTTGAAAATTAAGTTCATAGATACAGCGTCAGGGGTAGTCCTCTGTTTATTTGCTCTTGGTACTATGTTTCGATTTGCTTAGACCCCAAAAGTTCGTTGCACAGAGAAAGAAGCTGAAAATTTTGTATTAAAATAAATATGGAAGAGTTCATTAAAATTTCAAAAATCTGTGAGAGACAAATATTCTTTTTGGCAAATGCATTATGCCAAGTATTATTGTTAGTGGTGGTGGTGTGGTGTTGTTGATGCAGCATAAAGTAGATATCATCCCTCACTTTTCTTATGATGGGCCAGAATTTTCTATATTTAGGATTAATTTTTTGCATCTAAAATTTCTTTCATCTGCCTTCGTGAACAAGTGATAGGTAGAGAAAGCATTTAGAAATTAGCTACAAAGGAATGAGACCAAAATAATAGTAAAAGAATGAGGTTAAGAAAATGATAGAGTTTTTATGAGTAAAAAATTAAATAAATTTATTGAATTTAAGATGGATAAAGTAAAGTTAATATAAAATTTTATAGCTTCTCCCCGAGCGATTGCACCCCATGCCTCTTTAATTCCGTATCTGTTCCCTTCTAGTTGCTCTGATCTTTTCAGAATTCTATGAGAATCTTTCTTGAACAAATCAAATTTCCTACTTATGGGCAGTCCGACCATTGTGGAAGATTGTTGTTTTATTCCTTTATACCTTTTGCCAAGGCATAACAAACAACTCGAAATGGCTACCCTTTGAATTCAAATTTCAAAACATTACTTTGAATAAAAGGTTCTGTCCCCTAAATAATTTCATCTTTGACCTTTCAAGTAAACCTCACTCCATCAGCTGAGAAAGATTGTTAATTCTCTTTATTTTGTATCTTCTGCTGTCTTTTTCTTCTGACTGATCTCACAGATGACATTCAACTTAATGATCTCTTTTACGCTTGCTAGACTCAGAGGGCTTCCAAGGGCTTGTCCTATTGTTGAACCGACGATTTCAGTTTAGCAGTTGACCACAGTGGACGAGCTTAACAAGATGGTGTTTACTGGTCTGCACAACTCTCGTTCAAGTATTATTACTGTCTCGTCAATGCCTCTGAAGAAGAAGAGATGTATCGATCAAGTCAGAGTTTGGAAGATTTCTCGCGAGTTGTTGCTACTAATGGTGCCCCAAGAGTCAGCAATTTCTCCAACCCGAAAATTAAAGCATCCCGTTCCCTAAAGCGGGCGAAAGCAAGAAATTATAGAGAAAGATGTTGATTTCGAAATGCAATCTTGGTTAAAGGAGATCTCTGATGATTAATGACTGCATGTGTACTTTGACGCTTTGTCGCCGCTTCTTTCTGTCCGACAAGTGCAGATTCTCGGATCCCAGTCTGTTTGATGGATGCTGGTTGAGCTCTTGGTTGTCCTCATGTTTTCTTGGGTGAACAGACAAGTGCTCCATACCGGACTACATGTGCCACT